>CABFVZ010003548.1:42813-57201 GCA_902151445.1 Timema monikensis
CCCCCCCCCTCCAAGGTGCTTGTGTAATACTTGAGCCCACCACATTAGGTTTTGGCTAATATATAAGTGGAAGCAAAACGTTGAGATAAACAAACTGTGTGTTGAGCATTGTCTTAATCTATTAAAGCATGTCCAGTGAAGTTATCTCTTTCTTTAGTTATCTTACTCACTCGGTGCCAGTGTGTCTACGTATGTTGTTGATATTACGATTTTGTTGCAGTTAATCAACCTTATTTTAAGATGTCAACGAAAAGATATTTAAGTGGCAGTTTAAAAAAGATTAAACTTTATTGTTTTAAATCTACAATGCTTAATTGATAAAGAGCTTTATGATGAAGCTGTAAAATTTGTCAGCATGTATAAAATATGATAATATATCAGCGACATTAAACGCAGGAAATTCTTGCGATGCAAGCTGCTCTTAAAGATGACGTCTTTCGTTTTACTACAATTACAGAACTTATTAATTTTCTGATTATTGAAAATCGGACTTTATCTCTCAGCTTGTGTGAAGTTTGCACAGCTTTGATTTTATTTTAACATCATCTGTAACAGTGGTAACAGCTGAAAGGTTGTTTCAAAGCCTAAAATTAATCAAATTATTTAAAAAATACAATAAATCAGAAGAGGCTGCATGGATTAGCTGTGCTGTATATTAAGCAGGTAACAGTCGTTTGGACTTTGAGGAAATTATAGACAATTTCACAGATATCAAACCATAAAGAAATGAGTTTTAAATGACAATTTTGATCTAGCCTTTAAAAGTATTATTATTATTATTATTATTATTATTAGCACCGCGTCTTACTACCCGTTCGGGTTGTACGCACTTACTCTAGTGTGTAATGGTAGTGTGATTGTGAGATGAAATGGAGGACCTACAGTTTAACGTGAGATCCGAACCACGGTGGAGGCCTGACATTCCAAATATTCACAAGTTGTGACTAATATACGTTTTGTCAGAGGTGAAGGAAGGGTTTGGCAATCAGATAAATAAATATGTGATGGTCCCAGGGATTGAACCCTGGACCCTCAGCACAAAAGTCCGACACCTTATAACTAGACCACCATGTCACCCAGCGAAGATAAAGTTTCTTTCCATAAGACCTGCAGTTACCTCAGCGATAATATTGGGTGTAGTAATCTACGTTAGTTGGTGAATTTATGGAAGCTAAAAGCTAGTGTTCTGGATGTCATAAAAAAAACTTGGAGCTGTATGGTTTCAAAAAGCTCACAAAAACTTGATTTAAGCGATTTTTCACAACAGTTTTAAATAAAATACTAGAAAATTGTATTGGTTTATGTTTGGGCTGTACTTCTTTCTAATTCAAATTCCACTTCTAATGGCATGTGACCGATGTTCATTTGTTGTTAAAACCAGTCCCATGATGTAATGAATGGTCAGTGCACCTGGCTACGATCCTAGGGATTCCAGCTTCGATTCTCAGCTGGTACCTTAGTTATTTTTCTCTTTAGAGGAATTACCCCAACGGTCACCAGGGTTTGGTTAGTTAGGTTTAAGTAAGATTTAAGTGTTCCCACTTGCTCCACACCCTCACTATTACCCTCATATTCACTATCACCTTCATATTCACTATCACCCTCATATTCACTATCACCCTCATACTCACTATCACCCTCACACTCACTACCACCCTCATACTCACTATCACCCTCAAACTCACTATCACCATCATACTCACTATCACCCTCACCTCATCTCATCGGGACATGTAAAGAGCCTCCACGGAAAGGATGTACTATTAGTACATTAGTACGTCTCCTGGACAACGGTACATTAGTACAGGATAATATTTCCACAAACTACGAGTGATGTAGCCCAAACATGAAATATAATTATTACTGATTTTTATTAATAGAAATAGTCATTGTACACTGGTAGGTACGCCGTAAAAGGTGTCAATCTCATCTTGTCTGGTTTTCTTGTGACGGAAAGGTAGGGGTGTGGGTAGGGGGATTCCCAAACCAATGTGCTGAGGTGATTTTTCCTAAACGTTTTTCACACTGTACCTCCACGACAATGGAGGTGCATTTACTCTCACATCTACCTTCTTCACAATTACAATTTTGTGTTTGCAGAGAGTGTACCAACATTAATATTAAAATTGTACATTTAGGGGGGAATTCTTACAAGCAGGTTGACTTTGCTTATATCTGTAGTTAGCCTTTATTAGTTTATTTAATAATTAATTTTTTATCACCGCATCTTACTACCTGTTCAGGTTATGCACATATATCATGTATTATAATTACTCTAATGGGATAAGGATGAGGAAGGAAGTATTTTAGAGGTAATCCACGCACATCCGAGTGGAAGGAGAGCGAGAAAAAATTTAGGAAAAACCATCCCCAGTTCACCCGACCGAGATTCGAACCCCGATCTCCCCGTCCTCAGCAGTCGAGCTCAACACGAAACTAGCGCGTTAGCCAACTACGACACCGAGGCGTGTACGCACATGTGGATTCCCTTCCTTTAAATTTTACCTTCCCAATTCCTAACCCATTAGCGTAATTAGTACTTAAGCGTATAATCCGAACGGGTAGTAAGCGCGTGGTGCTAAATAAATTTAAAAAAAATTGTTATTGCTCTCTTATTCGGTTTAAAGATAAACATCCAAACATCCACCATTACAAAAAACATAGTATACGATGTTATGAATTGATTATTTTCCCAAATCAATTAAGATAAGGCTTTTATGTGGTTTATCTTTTTTGCTTTTGTCAAAATTAGCTTGGGCATTATAATAAAAAATAATACACTTGATCAGATCGTTTTTCTGGAACGTACTTGTTATATTATGTCAGGCTTGCTTATAAAAGTATGTGAATACAAATAAGTACTTCTAATAATATGAGAAAAATTAATCAATTATTCGAAAATTTAAAAATAAATAAATGTATAATATATATTTTAAGATTATATAGTTTTAAATAATACATCTACTTTAGATCAAAGTTCTACCAAATTTAATTAGTAAGAAATCGATAAAAATAATTTTCCAGTATGTATACAGGTTATTAAATATGCACTTATTTTACAACTTCTAACTAAGTAAGTATGTAGGATTATCTTTATATTTTTCAATTAGTAAAATCCAACAAGTACACACGAAGCCTTATTAAGGAGACAGCTTAGTTAATTGTGCCCATTATGGTAATGAATTTTTCTAATCAATTAAAGCCCAACTAGTCTTTTTATTCCTTATTGATTTTTGTATACCGAAGGAGATTAAGTAATTATCCAAACTGCGTAGTAGTAACGTTTCTGGTGTCGACGGCAGTCCATAAGATTTACGGACAAACTACTAAGAAAGCCTCTTTTTCTACTTTATTTGTGATGTCAGGACATAAAGTTTATTCGGCAATGAGCCCCATCATTTTGTCATCAAATATCTTCGGACTTTCATGTCCTACTTTTTCTGGGAATGAAAATACTGGAGGATTCAAAATAAACAAGAAAGCTGTTTTATACAATTTGCTTATTACTTTAGTTGCATTAATAAGTTCTGCATTTTTAGTATATGAGCAGTTGAAAATACAAGAGTTCAGTTCTTTACTCAAAATAATTCGTTTTATGATTGTAGTTGTAAGTTTTATTACGTCGGCTCTAGTGCGATGTTTATGTATTGCAAATGGGCAGAAACTGGAAAGAGTTTATTCAAAATTATACAAAATTGACCAATCCCTTTCTATGTCTCATCACAATTATAACGCACTTTTTTGGATACTAGTTGTTGAAGTTTTCTGTCTGTTCGTTTCTATGACGGCTTCCATTTATGTGGGATTCATTATAAACGAGGAGACTGTACAATTCCTTATGGACTCGGCACATATCATAAGTACATCTTCAATGGTATTGGTCTGTTTTCAATTCTGCGCCTTGGTTGATGCTCTCCGCCATTATTTTGTCACTATCAACTCTCAGCTGACCGATATGAAATCTCTTGTGAGGACGTATAGTACGCCAACGCTTCAGATGACTCTTCATCCAGTCATGTTGAAAGAACTTTCCATGATTCATCCCGCTTTGGCCAAAAGGGCTATTCGCTCGCAAAATACGCTTGTGGTCAACCAGTTGTCGGAGCTCAGCTCAAAATACGATGCCTTATACTCCATCGCCAGATTAGTCAATTCCACAAACTCGGTTCAAACTCTTTTTTATCTGACAGAATCATTTACCTCCATCGTCTTCATGGCATACCTCATCTTGTCATCTATGATAGGCATGGAAATATATCCTAGTCATGCTAGTATCATAAATATGTACATGTGGTTTTGGCTGGCAGTTTGCGTTTCAATTATGTGTGTCATCGCAAGGACCTGCAACTTGACGAAATTCCAGGTATTTATAAAATATTTTCAAAAGTGTACTCTTCTTTGTTAGGTCAATATTAGGCTAGTGCAAAGAATACTCTCTGGCATTTGGAAATGTTCTGGTTCTAGCTCGGATACGTGTGGTTAGATAAAGATTTGATTATGTTTACACGGGTAATAAGTTGCTTAGTTTAAACCTTATTAAGGAGACAGCTTAGTTAATTGTGCCCATTATGGTAATGAATTTTTCTAATCAATTAAAGCCCAACTAGTCTTTTTATTCCTTATTGATTTTTGTATACCGAAGGAGATTAAGTAATTATCCAAACTGCGTAGTAGTAACGTTTCTGGTGTCGACGGCAGTCCATAAGATTTACGGACAAACTACTAAGAAAGCCTCTTTTTCTACTTTATTTGTGATGTCAGGACATAAAGTTTATTCGGCAATGAGCCCCATCATTTTGTCATCAAATATCTTCGGACTTTCATGTCCTACTTTTTCTGGGAATGAAAATACTGGAGGATTCAAAATAAACAAGAAAGCTGTTTTATACAATTTGCTTATTACTTTAGTTGCATTAATAAGTTCTGCATTTTTAGTATATGAGCAGTTGAAAATACAAGAGTTCAGTTCTTTACTCAAAATAATTCGTTTTATGATTGTAGTTGTAAGTTTTATTACGTCGGCTCTAGTGCGATGTTTATGTATTGCAAATGGGCAGAAACTGGAAAGAGTTTATTCAAAATTATACAAAATTGACCAATCCCTTTCTATGTCTCATCACAATTATAACGCACTTTTTTGGATACTAGTTGTTGAAGTTTTCTGTCTGTTCGTTTCTATGACGGCTTCCATTTATGTGGGATTCATTATAAACGAGGAGACTGTACAATTCCTTATGGACTCGGCACATATCATAAGTACATCTTCAATGGTATTGGTCTGTTTTCAATTCTGCGCCTTGGTTGATGCTCTCCGCCATTATTTTGTCACTATCAACTCTCAGCTGACCGATATGAAATCTCTTGTGAGGACGTATAGTACGCCAACGCTTCAGATGACTCTTCATCCAGTCATGTTGAAAGAACTTTCCATGATTCATCCCGCTTTGGCCAAAAGGGCTATTCGCTCGCAAAATACGCTTGTGGTCAACCAGTTGTCGGAGCTCAGCTCAAAATACGATGCCTTATACTCCATCGCCAGATTAGTCAATTCCACAAACTCGGTTCAAACTCTTTTTTATCTGACAGAATCATTTACCTCCATCGTCTTCATGGCATACCTCATCTTGTCATCTATGATAGGCATGGAAATATATCCTAGTCATGCTAGTATCATAAATATGTACATGTGGTTTTGGCTGGCAGTTTGCGTTTCAATTATGTGTGTCATCGCAAGGACCTGCAACTTGACGAAATTCCAGGTATTTATAAAATATTTTCAAAAGTGTACTCTTCTTTGTTAGGTCAATATTAGGCTAGTGCAAAGAATACTCTCTGGCATTTGGAAATGTTCTGGTTCTAGCTCGGATACGTGTGGTTAGATAAAGATTTGATTATGTTTACACGGGTAATAAGTTGCTTAGTTTAAATATTAAAGACATTGCCTAATTTGTGAATTCAAAGCTCTTTTGTGAAACCAAATGCATCTTGCAATTGTCCTTTTCCATTTGGAGTGGAAATGCAGAGCCATGGGAATAAATGGTTATCTTCAAGAATTGTTATTGTTTTGCAATTTTATTTTCGGAAACGGTTTGTTCAAGAATAGAAGCATGTTGATTAAGTTATACTTTTTATATTCACACCTCCTCTATAATTTTAACAATGATCAAATATCGATAAAATTGAAATTTTTCAATAGAAAACCGCAGGCATCAAAACAAAACATAAGAAAATGTAACAATTAATAAACATCGATCCATCATCTTAGAAGGGGTGTTTAAAATATTAACCTAACGATTTCACTCGTTCTCGAGAAAACCGAAATTTCCAAACGAGTGATTTTTTCGAAAGACCTGTCCGGTAGCTAGCGCCATTTATGATTTCCGTGATCCATCTGTTTTTGTACTTTGGTCGGTTGTGAAGACACGTCACGCCTCTCACCCTCCTGCCTAACATCCCATCAAATAGGGTTTAGACTTGCACTCGACAAAACCAATGGCCTTAAATCCACTCACTTAAAATGGAAGAGGTGTAGGGAAAGCGAGAAAAAGTAAGAGTTTTTCCAGTTTTTATATCATAACTTTTTTTTAACCAAAATAAATAAAATTTTGCTTCAGTAGCAAGATTTAGCTTAATTTACTTCACAAGGTGATATCTATAGCTGTTGAATATTTGTCCCAAGAATAGCGGCATTAGATGATAACCTTTTTAAATGAAGAGAAATATTTTCAATAAATCCCAGGACACTTTTTTCGGACAATTCAACAACTGTTGTTATCACAATGTAAAGAAAACTAAACTCTCTGGTTCTACTGTAGAAATCTTTTATTTATTATGACAAAAAAAAGTTTTGCTATAAAAACCACAAAAACACTTACCTCAACTTGCGTTCCCTAAATTCCCACCTTAAGTACTCTTATCTTAACACTTCCATATCATAGAACCCGCCTCGGTGGCGTAGTTGGCTAACGCGCGTGTCGTGTTTAGCTCGAAAGCTGAGGACGGGGAGATTGAGGTTCGAATCTCGGTCGGGTGAACTGGGGGTGGGGGGGGGGTGGTGGTGGTTCCTAAATGGTTTTCCACTCTACCTCCACGCAAATGCGGGTTCACTTCCTCTAATTAAACCTTCCCAACTCCTAAACTATTAGCGTAATTAGTACTTAAAGCGTATAACCCAAACGGGTAATAAGGCGCGGTGCTAAATATTATTATTATTATTATATATCCTAGACGCCAACGTACGAGATAGAAAATGAGCAGTTCACACACTGCAAAGCCTCTTGTTGATTTGCTGATAAGTTCTCAATATAAAAATTTACACACATAATATTATTGACAAATGTTATCCCCTCATCCACTGCAAATTATATTTTTGATTTTGTCATTGGTATACGCTTATTTTAGATGGCTATGCTCACATCTCTGAATAAACTTTAAATGTGATTGATAAAATGGTAAACTGTACTGATAGCATTATTATAAGCATTTAAATCCTTTTAAGTAACCAAATTGTCTCTTGATTTTCAGGCAAGCAGAACTGCTATTATAGTTCACCAACTGATTAACCAAACAGAAGATTTAAAGATCCGGCAAGAGGTAAGAAATTTTAATAATCATCGAAATGGATCGTTTATGAAGTTGTTGCATGCTTTGAATTGACGAATGTTTGTTTGAGTGAACGATTTCAATTAATATATCATCAAATTTTCTTTCTATTGTTATTTTGAGAATGTCCTATTATAGTAAGTACTTGGTTTGGTAAACATTAATTTATTTGATAGTAAGGTTATATCGTCTTGTTTATTATTTTTACTATTTTCTCCTTATTTTATATATGTTTTAGTTTTTCTTCTATGACGACGGCATGTTTCAGTGATTTTTCACCATTTTCAAGTCTGGGGACAACCAATGTTATTTCAATTTATTGTATAAAACATATGTAATAAAATTATGAATTTAAAAATTAAACATTAGAAATGGAAACTATTAAGATAAATTATAATGTGATATACGAAATATTAAATAGATAATCATTTAAATTAACACGCTTATAAATACATTATTTGTATTGAAGAGGATTGATTTTAATTCATACTATTGGAAAGTTTGTGAAATTTTACGGTTCGGATCGGATCTCACGTTAAACTGTAGGTCCTCCATTTCATCTCACAATCACCCTACCATTACACATTAACGTAAGTGCGTATAACCCGAATGGGTAGTAAGATGCGATGCTAATAATAATAACTAATTATCAAATGGACAGTAAAGTGAGTTTAGTGAAACCATTGTAAAATTTGGTTATTTCGAGTCTTAAACGCAAGTGTTGGATTAATGAGGGCAAGGGAACCCTCCGGGGGTGGCAAACCAGGGGGTCTGGGGTTCATATCCACCAGTACGGCGGGGGAGGATTAGGAAAATTAATTAAATTGAAGCTTCAAAAGACGCTTTTTAAGGCAATCAATGTCTCCTGAAAATAAGATACAACGTAAGAAAAATGTTTCAAATGTATCCAAATTCGTGGGTGGATACTTGACCTTGACGATTTGAATAGCTTATACTGTTGGAAACGCTCACTAATGCGCCAAATTATCAACCCTAAAGCCAGTAGGTGGCCCGGTGTAATTAGTTTATTAGTTATATTCTATAACTCTGTTTGCTGGTTGGGGGCATTGTTTGAGCGTTAGTTAAGAACACTGTTGGGCGGGATTAACCTACTTCTAATACTGCCACCCCCCTCCCTACCTCCCTGCGGGCGCCCCTGGATGAGAATTACATGTCAAATCACTATCAAGTTTGCAAGTCACTCAACAAGAAGTGATTTCAAACTATACGGCCACCAAGTAAGGGTAAAATATGTACATATTTATGGCCATAAGAATATTTAATAATACCCTTTTCTTATTTTTACAGCTCCAGATGTTCTCGTTACTACTGCTTCACCGCAAGATTCAGTTCACAGCTTGTGGTTTATTTCCTATTGACCACACTCTTCTCTACATGGTTTGTTGAATCAATGATTAATTGCCCAGAATTACGGCCGATTTTTCAGTGAAAGAAACTTTTACTGAAATGATTATGGCAATCATTACAAAACAATCAGTGAAGCAGATACTGGGAAACATACGATGTCAACTCGCAAGGTCATTGTGTTCAACAAAGTTTTGAGAAAAGTTAATGTAACTAACAAAAATATCTGTTTTCACACCAAAATAAAGGCTAAAGGGTATGTTCTGAAACGAACAAGATATTTTTTAAGTTATAAATTTAAATAATTTAAATTATTAATTACATCAAAATGGTGACCTGGTGGTCTAAGGGTAAGGTGTCAGACTTCTATGCTGGCGGCCGGGGTTCAATCCTCGGTCCCGGCACAGATTTATCTGATTTCCAAACCCTTCCTTCACCTCTGAAAAGACATCTTGTGAATGTGGGGAATGCCAGGCCTCCACCGTGGTTCGGATTCCACGTTAAACTGTAGGTCCTTCATTTCATCTCATAATCACCTTACCATTACACATTAGCGTAAGTGCGTATAACCCGAACAGGTAGTAAGACGCGGTGCTAATAATAATAATAATAATTACATCAAATGATCTAAGGCGTCACTTTCTCAATAGACTGGAATGCCGATGACGGGGAAATCAAGGTTTGAATCAATGATCTGAATCATTGATGATTTTCTCTAAATTGTTTTTTCAATCTCTCAACGCAAATGCTAGTACACTTCCTCTAAATTCAACTTTGTTCATCCCTAACAGTGTATCGCAATCGCCTGAGTAATGCCAGTGATAGACATGCAAACAAACACATTTACACTTGGTATCGACCGGTATCACAATAATCGATACTATGCGCTAAAAATCTCGATACCACTCTTCGTATTCAACACGGTTGATTTTGAGAGGTAATGTAGAAAGGTAAAAACACTAATAATCGTAACAACGCTAGTGGCTAGACATCAGTTACTCGTTGTGGTTTTTCTTTGTCCTATTATTCTCTTCGCTCAATATAAACATGCCATTCCTTTGTAGCTTATCAACATGGTCATGGTCACAAGGTTGAATTTCGCTTATTAAAGGGGAGCTGTATTTCGAAAATGAACCTAAGCAGAACACTCATTTTGTATTGAAATAGCCGAGTAAAATATTCACTTCATAAAGCCGATTTTCTTCAGCGCTTTGGCAAGGAAGTGGTGAGCAAATGAATCGGCCAGCTCACAGCTGCATTGTTTTTCGTCGTTATATTAATTATTATTCGAATGAGTTTAAAATATTTCACATTAAATATTCATTTTTTAACTATCGACTTTAACTGTTGTAAGCATCATCACCTCTTCATAGCCAGTGTCACCAATATAACTTTTTTTTTTCTAAATTTCTTTTCATTTAAAAAAATTATTAAATTAATGTAATGGATATTGTGAAACGATTAAAATAAATTTTTTTAAATTGATGAAAAAACAAAAGTTATCCAATTAAAAAAAACTTTTGAGTTAAAAATGTTCAAAGTTTTTTTGAGTCCATCCGCAAATTTCGTCAGTTATATCATTTATTATTTTCAAGGTTATTTCCGTTTCTGTATTCTGTTTCACTTCATACTTAAGCTCGTTTTCAATATGAGATTCATAGTAATAATTAAATATGTTAATGTATAAATAATAAAATGTATTTTATTAGTAGGCCTACTAATAATTGTAAATATTATTTTTGTCTGGTTCTTCTTGTTATAATTTGTTTAAATAGCGTAATTGACTAGTTTCCATATTTTGACATATGGAAACAAATTAAACATGTTTCTTTTGACATAATTTCTATACTTACAAAATGAGGATTTATTTAAGTTCATATTGAATGGTATCAAGTATCGAGGAGATGAATCGATAGTATTAAAAAAGGAATCGGAATCAAGAATAGTAGATATCGGCACACCACTAGTTTCTTGTTATTTATATAACTCAGTGGACCTAACCAAAACTTGGGAAGTTTTATTCATTTTAAAGGAGTGTCAAAAAATATTAAATTTCACTGCACTGTTGACTGACTGTAAAATGATTGAGAATGAGTGAGAGTTTTATTGCCCTGAGGTTCAATTTAATGTTTAGTAAAGACCCTCCACAAACCCTCCGTTAATCACATGCCGTTAAAATCTCACTTTGAACTGCACGGACTTGTTTTCATCCTGCACTGATCTGTATAGTTTATCAGTTATGTTGAATGCCCCTTTCTATTTAATAAAATGAATAGTTTTTGGAAATGTAATCGTTTTTAACATAGTTGTTTACAATTACGAAGCACAGAAATAGTGTTATTTAATAATCAAGCGTTAATAGTGTAATGTAATTGATTTGCCCCTGAAAAGTATGTGAAAGCATTGACAATAATATCATCCTAATTTTATAAACGTATTTAATTTTATTTAAATTAGGTAGTATATTAAATGGCGCTTAAAGCACTTCTTCTTCTAAGAAGGCAAAAGCCACTGAACAGTGACGTCACGCACGTGACATTAGTCAAGTCAGGTTGACAATATTGATATTTCAAATAATAACTTTTCTTCTCGAAGGTTCGAAGAGAGATTTTAAAATGTAACTTGAGTCATTTTCCGGCTCTAGAACCTCCCAGTAAAACAGAGATGTTTTTGTCTTGTATTTTGTTTTTCTAAACTAAACCTTCTCGAAGCTTCCATGAGCAAGGGATATATACAAAGAATGGTGCAACGTAAAGGTAGTTGGTGTCCAGAACTGACAGAATTCACTTGGGGTCCAGCAACACCTGTCCGCGCTCATACAATAGGCCACGTATATATTTCAACGACATGATCTATTCTCTCATTAAATAAACAGATTCAGAAATAAAAAACATGTCAAAATAATAAGTGTTTATTAATTATAATTCTTCAATTGACGTCCATCGCGGCAGTAAAATATCAGAACAACATAATTGGCGCACAACGTAGGGACCCGTAATTCAAGAACACTTCATTTGGCACCCAACGTGGGGCAGTAAAATATCATAACACTTCAATTGGCGCCCAACGTGGGGCCCGTAATTCAAGAACACTTCAATAGCCTGCTAGTGTAAATAAATAGTGTAGCTAATAGTATGACAGTGTAATGCGGTAGTATTGTGTAAGCTTTGTGGTTATTCCTAAAATTGTTAAAATATTAAAATGGAAGGTTAAAGTTAATGAAAAAATACTATAGCAGGTGATCGTCAGACCGTTTTAAAATGTAATATACACATATTTGAAAAATAAAAATAAAAAGTTCCTGATGCAGCAGTTGTTCAAGAAACCTGTGAAGCGACTTGAACAAGTCATCCATCATTTTACAGGGTAAAGACAGAGGCATGCAAAGGACCATTGAAAACTCTGAAGAAGACACGAGAAGTATTTTACAAAAAACATCAAGACAAATAAAGTATAATGACTTTATTTGGACTGACAATAGAAGTCATGTACACGTATTCTATTTCAGAAAATAATAATAATATTTAGCACCGCGTCTTACTACCCGTTCGGGTTATACGCTTTAAGTATTAATTACGTTAATGGATTTAGGAATTTGGAAGGTTGAATTAGAGGAAGTGAACCCGCATTTGCGTGGTGGGAGGAAAAAACATCCCCAGTTCACCCGACCGAGATTCGAACCTCGATCTCTCCGTACTCAGCAGTCGAGCTCAACACGACAAGCGCGTTAGTCAACTACGCCACCGAGGCGGGTTATTTCAGAAAAGAACCACCGACAATAATAAAAAAAAATTTACACAATGTTAACTCAAATAAAGATTTGACAGATTTTAAATTTAAACCTTCTACAGACTTATTAAGGAAATGGATTTTACTTTTAAGAAAGAGGTCATAAATCACTGATTATAGAACGAGATAATATAATTTTATGGCGACATTCTTACCCAAGGAAAATAAACAAATTTCGAGTTGAAAGAAGATACATAATTTATCTTGATGAGACATGGAGCTTAGGCAAAGTATGGAAAGACAAGATAATCAATACACCAAAAGCTGCATTATTGGCTGATTTATCTGTTGGATTACAAAATCCTACAGCACGCGATCTAAGATACGTTAATGTATACGCTGGTGGCAAAGATAGATTCATTAAAAATGCTAAGAAAGTTTTTTCTGGCAAAAAAACAAACAAAAAAAAAACTGCAGACTACCATGAGGAGATAGACAGTGCTGTTTTTTTTTAGATTTGGTTCAAAAATCAGCTTGTTCCAGCTTGTTGTAGGAAGAAAGAAAAAGTAACCACGAAATCAACGTTAAAAGGTGACATTATCAAATATCTTGGATCTAAACATAATGAATTTCTAAAAAATGCACTGAAGAAGGAATACTAAACATTGTAAACGAATTTCACTGATAAATCCCATTGAATTGGTGTGGAGCCAACTAGAGATGTGAAACGGAGAATTTTCCGTGAAAAAATTTTCAAAACGGAAAAATTTCAATTATTTCTGTAAATTATTTCAACTAATTAAATGTATAGTAATAATAGTATTAATAATAATTAGTGGTAGTGATAATAGTAATAGTATTAGTAGTACGTAGTAAAAACTGCTTCGGTGGCCACACGGTGCAACGCGCTACTCTCACAATGGACTATACTGCCGATGACAGGGAGATCGGGGTTCTATCCCAGTCGGGCGCACTGAGGGCAATTTTTCTTAAATGGTTTTCCACTCTCACTAAACTAAAATACCGATTCAATTCCTCTAAATTCAATCTTCCTCATCCCTAACACATTAGCGTTAACTAGTGCATATGCGTACGTATAAGGGTTCGGCCAGACTGACAAGCGATCGAGCAACTGGGCGGCCAAACTGGCGAGCGAGCGATTAGCAGATATCTCTCGATAGTTGTTGACGAGGAGGCAAAGGTTCGAATCTTGGCTCAGTGAACTGAGGGTGGTTTTTGACAAGTGATTTATTGTTGTGGTTTTTCTATACTCTTTCCACGCTAAAGGTGATCCCTATTTGTAAAGCCCTATTTTTATTATAATATTGAAGTACTCTAACATATCGGGTTTACACATACACAGTATATTATTTATGGTCTTACCAATTAAATTAGGCCATCAAAAATAATTTTAAAAAATATCATGTCAAATTGAGAAGTTTTCCTAGCACGCAATGAATCAATATACAATAATGTTGCCCCAGCGCCTGTAAACTAGACTGTTCCGGCTCGAGCACACTCCAGTCTAGTCACCGCTCATTATAGCCAATGTGTTATATTTTGCTAAAAAAAAAATTAGTAAAGAAACAAATGAATAGGTCTAAGAGTTTTGTAGACCCGCTCTATTCATAAATCATATTTCAATTTTCTTTATCATCAATAAATTAACTAAAATAATTTTAAGGTTGGCCC
>CABFVZ010003548.1:57237-71798 GCA_902151445.1 Timema monikensis
CCCCCCTACCCCTTATCCTTAGTGATTCCCATCTACCCCTTCCCCACTACAATTTAACACCTACACCGGATGCTTTCACGGCAGAAAATTTTCATCTCTAAAGACAGCTGAAGAGGCACGTCACGCAACACAATGTAAAATTTAAAATAAACTTATCAGAAATACTCATTGATGACGCATTCCTTTCAATAACATCAGATCACTGGAAAAATTACTGCAAACAAGTAGAGGAAATTGAAGAATGAATGGGGAAAGCAGATGAACTGCAGTTCTTCGGGTTCAAGTAGCAGAAACAACAGCAATTTCTAAATGGAAGGAGTGGTCTCTTTACCATCAACTTCCGTTAGAGATGAAACTTTTCTGCAGTGGGGCCTCGCGATGGAGGGGTCAAATTGTATTGGTGGCACCTAGAGACTATTAACTTCAAAATATAGTGTGTTAAGAGACGAGGGGAGGGGTAGTTAGGAAGCATGGGAATAAGGGGGGAGGGTAGACCAATGTAGAGCCAAACTTAAAATTATTTTAATTAACATATTGATGATAAAAAATTGAAGTATGATTTATGAACATAACTGGTCTACAAAGTCTAGCATTCATTTGTTTCTTTAGTACTTTTTAGTACCGCGTCTTACTACCCGTTCGGGTTGTATGCATATGTACTAATTACTCTAATATGTTAGGGATGAAGAAGGTTGAATTTAGAGGAAATGCACCCGTGAGAGTGGAAAACTATTTAGGATAAATTGCCCTCAGTGCAACCGACTGGTATCAAACACTGATCTCCCTGTTATCGGCAGTCTAGTCTATTGCGAGAATAGCGCGTTAGACTGTGCGGACACCGAAGTTCGTTTATGATGTTTCTGGTGCTAATGTCCTTAGGAGAAATTAATCTTAAGAATAAACGTTGATATTTGGGATATCTATATCTCTATTACATTATAGTTCCATTTAATAATTTGACATTATTTTACGGAAATAATAATTGAAAATTTTCCAGAAAAAATATAGGGAAAATTGTTTGTCTCACATCTGTAGCTTCCATTAAGCCGTTAACCTAACATTAATCACTGGGAATCCAGGGGTGAGTCATATGTCTTATAAATAATATTTTAAATCATTTTAAATTTAATTTTAAAATAATTTATAAATATAAATAATTATATCAATACATTTTAAACATTAACTTGTTTCTTTGAAATGTTAGAAAAAAAAGTTTAAAAACTTCATATTAATTTAATCATATAATAATAATAATAATAATAATAATAATAATAATCAAACATAGTAAGAGTAAAATAAAAACAATAAACCTGATAGTACGGTAATTAGAGATGTGAGGCGGAAAATTTTCAATTATTATTTCTGTAAAATAATTTCAACTGGTTAAATAAATAATAATAACAGTAATAATAATATTAATAATGATAGTTAGTGGTAGTATTTGTAGTAGTAGTAGTAGTAGTAGTATTAGTAGTAAAAGTAAAAAACACTTGCTTCGGTGGCCGCATGGTCAAACGCGCTACTCTCGCAATAGATTAGACTACCTATGACAGGGAGATCAGGTTTCGATTCCGGTCGGGTGCACTGAGAGAGGTTTTCTTAAATGGTTTTCCACTCTCACTCCACACAAATGCTGGTGCGATTCCTCTAAATTCAACCTTGCTCATCCCTAACACATTAGCGTAACTAGTACATAGGCGTACAAACCTAACGGGTAGTAAGACGCGATCCTATGAAAAAAAACTAAAGAAACAAATTAATGCGAGCCTTTGTACAATTTAGCCCTTCCACCAGAAACCACCAATGCATTAAATTTTCTGATTCAAAATTTCACGGAAAATTTCATCTCTAACGGTAATGAGACAAATATTTTTGTGATGTAGAACCACGTGGGTGGTTGATATTTTTTATCGGGCTAGTACCAGGGACAATCTCCATTTATCCCATCTTATCAACTGGACATGGAGATTAGAATAATTGAAGTCCTTGTAGCTGAGTTGAAGTATTTGTCGCTGACGGACTTCCTTCCTTCTTGATATGCGTACAAAGTGAACGGATAGTAGGACGCGTTGTCGAAAATTATCTTTAGTGCATTATTTTGGAGTCAATCATCGCTGATAACTAAGACTCTAGTAAGCGTTTTCTAATCTGTACGCGCTCCGAGGATCCCTCGGACTTCAACATGGTTATCTCAAACACCACGAAGCGGTCTTGAATATTCATTCTTTATTTGTTTTTCAAACTATAAAAAAATTAGGGTTGCCACCCATTTCGGTGGCTACATGGTCTAAGGCGTCTCTCTTGCAAAAGACTAGACTACCGATGATCCCAGTCAGGTGTACAAAATGGTTTTTCCACTCTTTCTCAACGCAAATAGGTCTACATTTCCTTTAAATTCAACCTTCCTATTTCTTAACACAAAGGCGTATAACCTTAACGGTTAGTAAGATGCGATGATTATGAAATAAATGCTTATAAAAATAATTGTATTTATTGAATGTTCATAATATTAGTGTAAAACATTTTATGAGGGCTCCAACGTGTATTTTTTCTGGTCCAAGAACTACTTTAGTCCAAAAACTTTGAAAACCCCTGATCTATGTTTTTAGTCTACCAAATTTTGCATAAGTTTTCATAATAACCACTCGTTCTCTAAATAGTCACCATGATAGTTTTTTTTTGTTAGCACCTTGTTTTATTAACTGTTCAGCTGATGCACTTATGTACTAATTATACTAATAAGTTAGGGGTGAGGAAAGTTTAATTGAAAGGAAGTATACAAGCATTTGCGTGGAGGGAGAGTGGAAAACCATTTAGGAAAGCCACCCTCAATACAACCGACCAGGATTCCAGACCTGACGAGACTGTACTAGTGAATTGTTCCCTTTTTTTTAGCACAAAGTCTTACCACACATTAGAGTTATACACCTATGTACTAATTAAGCTTATGTATTATGAATGAGTAAGGTTGAATTTAGAAGATGTGTACCTGCATTTGTGTGAAGGAAGAGTAAAAAATCATTTAGGAAAACACATTAGCAGTACACCTGACCAAGGTTCGAACCCCAATTTCCTTGTCATTGGCAGTACAGTATTTGCAAAAGTGACGCCTCAGACTATTTGTCCACCGAACTGGCTGGCTTTTAATTAAATGCATGTTATAGGTATAATTATAATTTAAAAAATTCTTGTTTATTTCAAAATAAACACCCGTCATTATTTTTATTTTTTTCTGAAAACAGATAATTTTGTTGTTTGCATTAACTATTTTTCAAGTTCGACACCTTAGCTCAACTGATCTGAAGGTCACCACGGGTTCGATTCCAGGCATGGCCGAAAAATAAATCATTGGTGTAATGAGGGTCCCCTTTCACAGTGATTAATTAACGGCTGGGGGTTAGATGTTGTGTCTTTTCTAGATTTGGTGGTTGTGGGAAAATTCCGCCCGGGAAAACTGCGCCTTCCCAGAAAAAAAAAGAGGAAAACCTCACCCTCTCATTTCTCTTTGCCGGTTGTTTAGGTTAGGTCAGGTTAGGTCAAGTTAGGTTTTTCAATGAACTAAATATTAGTGTGTGTTTGTAAGTATTTGATGTGAACGAATAAATTGAAGTTACCAAACTAATTATTGTCGACCTTTTACTCCATTTTTTTTAATCTAGACTAGACTCTTCAAACACTTTGTTAGGTCCTTGGGCGTATTTGTTTTGTAAGTGTGTAAAAGAGTGTGTGGGACACACTTTTCCCACCTAGTAGTGTGATGATTGATAGGAGGGCGCAATTTCTCCCTTTTTTCTGGGAAGGCGCAGTTTTCCTGCGAGCAATTTTCCTTAATCCCTAGATTTAAGTTAGTTTAGTGATCTTGTGCTGATATAATCAGTCGATTCAGTAGCTACTTCACTAGTTATTTTTTTCTTAGATTACGCGGATATCGATTTGGGTAAACTGTCCCTTCTTCTTCAGTATAAAACTTGCCTTTAATATGCGAGTGTAGGGAACTTAAGTTAAAGGCCAATATTGTCACAGTTTTTAAACAAAAAAATGTTGGTCAAAAGAAATGAAATATACCTACAGTAGAAACATAAGAGTTTTATTTTATTCGCATGTTGACCCTCAACCATTATAGAATATCTGTCAAGGGTGTCCTGGAATTTAATATCATTTTTATCTTCATTTAAAGGTTTATCATCAAATACTAATCTGCTTATGACAAATATTCAACAACTGATGATATCACTATGTTAAGAAAATTAAACTCTATGTTTGCAATGAAGCCATATTTTACTTATTATGGGTAACATTTTGTTATAACTGCAAAAACACTGTCCTTAACGCGCGTTCCCTACATCCCCACCTTAGGGCCAATAAAAGGAATATTAGCCCAACCATTATATGTGTGTTTGGTCAAATGCAAGGCCGTAGCCAGGGGGTGGAGATTGAGGGTTCAACAGCCCCCACTCCCCCGCAAATTTTACTAACAAAATATATATGGCTTTATTTATGGTTCAAACAATATCAAAATTGAGATACAATTACAAATTAAGGGGTTATGTTACCATAAATAAACACTTCCGATAGCTTCTAGAGGTGTTTACAAATTTTCCTAGCCTTCAGCAGTTAGGGGGTTATGTTGCCATGAAAACATTTCAGAGAGCTTCTGGAGGTGTTTAATATTAATGCATAGTAAGAGGAAAAGGGCCGTTTACTAGTACAGTCCCTTCAAGACTGGTTTCACCTGGCAACAACCCACTAGCCATCCTCCAGTATTGTATGAGTGATCGGTAAAATAAATAATTGTAGAGAGATAACAATTTGAGTCTTTAAAATAAGATATTTCCGAGACCAAATATGTTCTTAGAAAACTCGTGTCTTGGGATTTTCTTCAAATCAAACTATCTTGTTTATATTTTACTGCCTTTTACTTTTAGATAGCACTATTCTTAACCATTTTAATTCAGAGGGAGCAGAGATTTCTGCTCCCTCCCCCCTTTGGAATAAATTGGCCCCCTCTTCAGATTAATTTCTTCACTTCCTTATGATATTCTAGAGTATGAAGTGACATGGTCTTGTATCAAACTCCAAATAGCTTTTAGAAACACACCATGTTCAACATTTTTCAGAGAAGGACTACTCCAAATAGTTTCTAGAGGTATTTAGTTTTCAAATATTTTTTCCGGGATAGAACCACTTCAAATAGCTTAGATATTTATCGAATTTTAAAATTAGTCTAAGGAGTGCCGTTAAAAATGGATTTTGCGGGAGGACAATCCCCTAAAAAGCCTCCCACCCCCCACCTCATCACACCATTTTTCTGTTACCGACCCTCTCTACAAAAATGAGTTCCCACTTAATTTAGTAAATACTTAATATTACTATTTTAAATAACAGATTCTTATTACAACACTTTGATAGGTTGGAAGTAAAAGAGTTTTCAAAATATCTAGATAGTTATACTATTTTATTTATGTGTGTTTAGATAGTGGGTGCTGTGACCACATACCTGGTTATTCTAATCCAGTTCCAACTGTCACCCGGGAAATCAAGAGAAGCTTACTTGAAGCCAACATTTGGTCCGGAAATTTTCAACAACTCTACTCCTATTGGATAATGTAACGGGCTGAGGAGACCAAATACGCTTCATGTCAAAGAGTCTTTCACATTATAGCATTAGGATCTTGATAATATTACAGCGAACATTTCATAGTGAATGTTGTGTGTTCAATTTGGTAGAATAGTAATTGTGTGCTTGTATTTTGGTGTATGGATTGTATTAGTATATAACATTACCATTACCAGATTTATAAAAGTACGCCACCTATTCCTAACATGTGCTAGTTCTATCCAGTCCACCTAATTACACCCTACTTATATCTTAAGCTAGTTCTATCCAGTCCACCTAATTACACCCTATCCCTATCTTGAGCTAGTTAAATCCAGTCAACCTCATTACACCCTACCCATATCTTGGGCTAGTTCTATCCAGTCCACCTCATTACACCCTATTCCTATCTTGAGCTAGTTCTATCAAGTCCACCTAATTACACTCTATCCCTCTCTTGAGCTAGTTCTATCAAGTCCACCTAATTACACCCTATCCCTCTCTTGAGATAGTTCTATCCAGTCCACCGCATTACACCCTATCCCTCTCTTGAGATAGTTCTATCCAGTCCACCGCATTACACCTTATCCATATCTTGAGCTAGTTCTATCCAGTCCACCTAATTACACCCTATCCCTATCTTGAGCTAGTTAAATCCAGTCCACCTCATTACACCCTATTCCTATCTTGAGCTAGTTCTATCCAGTCCACCTAATTACACTCTATCCCTCTCTTGAGCTAGTTCTATCAAGTCCACCTAATTACACCCTATCCCTCTCTTGAGATAGTTCTATCCAGTCCACCGCATTACACCTTATCTATATCTTGAGCTAGTTCAATCCAGTCCACCTAATTACACCCTATCCCTATCTTGAGCTAGTTAAATCCAGTCCACCTCATTACACCCTACCCATATCTTGGGCTAGTTATATCCAGTCCACCTCATTACATCATATCCCTATCTTGAGCTAGTTATATCCAGTCCACCTAATTACACCCTACTCATATCTTGAGCTAGTTCTATCCAGTCCACCTAATTACACCCTATCACTATCTTGAGCTAGTTAAATCCAGTCAACCTCATTACACCCTACCCATATCTTGGGCTAGTTATATCCAGTCCACCTCATTACATCATATCCCTATCTTGAGCTAGTTCTATCCAGTCCACCTAATTACACCCTACTCATATCTTGAGCTAGTTCTATCCAGTCCACCTAATTACACCCTATCCTTATCTTGAGCTAGTTAAATCCAGTCAACCTCATTACACCCTACTCATATCTTGGGCTAGTTCTATCCAGTCCAACACATTACACCCTATCCATATATTGATCTAGTTCTATCCAGTCCACGTGTTCCAGTTAATACCCTGAACAAGGTTCTAGTTTCTTCCGTTAGCGTAGCATATCCTTTCCACCGTAACATGCGATATTTGACTAACCTAACAATGGCTGGTGATTAGTTCTGTATATGTAGCTCATCATTTTGTAACCACCTCCACTCGAAATGATTTTTCTATGGTTTTGAACCATATTCTAAGTACTGTGTTTTAAAACACTCTAAATTTCTTCTCAATATGTAAGGTGAGAGACCGTGTTCCACAATCAGTGAAACTAAATTTTTGTGTATTATGAGTTTTTCCACACTATTTAACAAAAGCAAAGATGTTAACAACTTACTAACAGAGTAATATTATGCATTTCCTAACAGTATTCTAACCCTAATTTATAATTTAATATTGTAAGTACTAGTTAGAATTGTATTAATATATAAAACGCATTAAATTCTGAAAGGCTAGATTAAGGTTCCGGGGAAAATTACTTAAATAAACATCATGGTCTTGTTACTGTTTATTTGGCTATTGTATTATAACCTTGTTTTGTTTACTTTAAGGGGAGTTAAACATGAAATGAATAATATTGGTAGAGATGAAAATTTTATGGGAAATTTTGAATCATAAAATTTTCCGCAGTGACGGCTTGCGGTGGAGGGTTTAAATTGTGGAGGTGGTACCTAGAGCCTATTGCACATCAAAATATAGTATGTCAAGAGACGAGAGGGTTATATGAAGGGGGTAGGGGGAAAGCAAGTGGAGGAGTGGGAGATAGGGGGGAGGGGGAGACAAATGTTGAGCCAACCTTAAATTTATTTTAGTTAATACATTGGTGATAAAATATTAAAGTATGATTTATGAACATAACGGGTCGAGAAAGGCTCGCATTCATTTGTTTCTTTACTACTTTTTTAGCATCACTTATTACTACCCGTTCAGTTTATACACCTATGTACTAATTACGCTAATGTGTTAGGGATAAGGAAAGTTGATGTTACAGGAATTTCACCTGCATTTGTGTGGAGAGTGAGTGGAAAACAATCCAAGGGAAACCTCCCTCAGTGCATCCGAATCGAACTCTGATCTCCCTGTCATCGGCAGTCTAGTCTATTGCGATAGTAGTGCGTTAGACCATTTGGCCACAGGAGCAGGTGTTTATTACTACTAGTATTACTACTACTATCACTACCACTAATTATTATTATTATTATTATTATTATTACTATCCATTTAATCCGTTGAATTTAATTTACAGAAATAATAATTGAAAATGTCCCGTTTTGGAAAATTTTCCGTCTAACATCTCTATATATGGGGCCTTGTATGAGTGTCAACCCCTATTTGATAGGCGAGTGGACGGAAGTTGAATTAATTATTTATTATATTTGAAAATTGAATGCTTTCAAGAATTTTTTGGAAGAGGTTATATTTTTCAATGCAGGATTGTGTTGAAACAAGGCCTATTTTGAGGGAATATTTTAATTTGGAATATAATTATATATTTGTTACGATATTTATCATTATGAATGAATACATAATGACTGGAGTAAGACAAAGGACTGTACTCTTTTAACTACGACAAAAGGAACACATGTATTAATTTGAATCGATGGATATAGGAAAGGAATGCCAGGCCGCCACCGTGGTTCGGATTCCACGTTAAACTTTAGGTCCTTCATTTCATCTCACAATCACCCTACCATTACACATTAGCGTAAGTGCGTATAACCCGAACGGGTAGTAAGACGCGGTGCTAANTAAGTGCGTATAACCCGAACGGGTAGTAAGACGCGGTGCTAATAATAATAATAATAATAATAATAATAATAATAATAATAATGATATAGGAAAGTATTGAGCTTTAATTTATATTATGTATTTATTTTGAGCCAAGTTTATTCACCCATTCAAAGTATGCCAACTATCCCTATCCTGAGCTAGTTCTAACCAGTCCACCTCACTACATCATATTACTTTAAGGTCCATTCTGATGTTATTCTCCCCCCTGCGTCTAGGTCTTCCCAATGTTCGGGAGAAAGGGGAGCCACTTAGAATAAACACCCTTAGTACACTCGACCAGGATTCGAGCCTCAACCTCCCCATTACCAGCAAACTATACAAGATGAGCTTGACGTTTGTTCCGTGTCTTGATAATAAGTAAATCTATAAATTATTTATAAAGACCGTTTTTACTATTGTACATCTCTACTCTTTGTTTAACAAATTAATATAAATTCTTTTCGTGATAAGATTTTTACCTGTATGACAGTTAAAATCATATGATTTGGTTTTGGGTTGCCAACATTTATAAAAGATAACTTTTTTGTTATAAATGTTAAGTTTTTTAATTAAATGTTATATTTTACAGTTAAAATATCGTACAATTAAGTTTTCTTACACTGTTTAATAACCTTTAATCATTGCTTTTTAACCAATCCGAAACAATATTTTAAACATAGTTCAAAGTACTTATTCTCCGGTTTGTAATGCTATCTATGATGTGTAATATAGCGCATACATTAATAACTTTTAATACAGGCATCGTACACTTGGAAAAGAGAACATATTTGTCATTTTTTATATATGTAATACATTGTTTTATGTTTATTTTATCGTATTTAGACATATTTAACTGAATAAAATATTTCTATCCACTGCGGGGGTACATCATTGTAAACAACTTGTTTCCGTCACGTTCAATCACACGGTTTAAATTCGTCGGTCGCCATTTTGAAGATATGGTAAATCTTTTGTGAAAGTGATGTGAATAATATATATATTTTTAAGTAGAATAAAACGATAAATAAGCTTTGTGCCCGACCCCATTTAAATATATATAAACAATATTGGCCTAAATTACGGTGGTTAACTATCAAATTCATACATTACCATCTGTTTTCATTACAGTGAGCCAAAGTGACAGATGTCATCTGTTGGCGTAGGGATGTATTAGGGATTATTTCTAGTAACTTTTTGAGCTGTCATCCAAGTAAACTAAGGTCGTGAATGTATTTATTATAGTTGGGCCTACTGTAATATTATATGTTCATCTAGTAAAATGCTGCTTTGTTTAATCTTTGATAAATGAATAATCTCCACGATAATAACATCCAGAATGATATGTGGAAAATGACTTTAGTCTAACCATCTGGGATTTGATCCCAGGTATCTCATGTGATATGCGAACAAGCTCACGATTCTCTGACGGTTTATTTGTTTCTAATCGTCTTTGTGTAGTGGTAGGTAATCTGTTTATGTCCACAGTTTTCAGCTGTCAGTCACAAGAAACTCGTGTATAGATTTGCATCATTGGTGTGTACAACCAATACCAACCCCCCCCTCCCCCACCATAAATCGTTAACCAGCACTCAGAAGTCCCCTTTACTGCCTCACACAACTAAATCGGAAAGATAAGGAATATTTTCTAGAAATCAAGAGGTCAAGACAAACATAGAACGTATCTCCACAAAGATCCAAACTCAACTGGCACTTTGGTGACCAATACAGGTATATTTCAGTAATTTTGTGAGGAAAGGGGGTTCTAGGAGGGGGTCAATTTACCATTTTTACCCGTTGAGAAATAAATTTAGCCCATGACGAATTTATCACGTGCACGATTCGCCTTAATTCACAGAATAGCTATCCGTTGCGTGTCCGCTGTTATCAACAGCCTTCGTTTCGCATCAGTTTCAACAACCCAACTACTGCAAAGAAACTGATTCGGTTACTTTGTTCCACTGCCAGCGCGTGGCAGGTCCGTCATGTGGCCTTGATGTGATGATAATGAATGAAGAGTCGGTGGAAGTCTTCCAGAGCCCTGGTGACCATTGGGATTATTCCTCTAAAGGTAAAAATAGCCAAGATACCAGCAGGGAATCGAGCCCAAAACCCCTAGGCTCGTAACCAGGTGCATTGACAACTACGCCACGGGGCCGGTTATGGGATAAACGAAACAAGGAGATGCACTTAACCCATTACTTTTTTTTAAATCTAGCCTTAGGGTAATGCAAGAGAGTAGGGAAGGTTTTGAAATAAAAGGATACAATGAAGCTTTTAGGGTACGCATATGATTTAGATTTGTTGGACAACTGTAAGGAAACTGTTGAAAGAAATGTAAACATTTTATTAGAGGAAAACAAGGAAATAGGTTTAGAAGTGAACACTGAAAATATTAAGAACTCGATCACACAGAGAGCACAGATTGAGGACGATAATTTAGATATTACTTCGAGCAACATATCATTTGTCAGGGCTAATGAATTCAAATATTTAGGAACAATTTGAAATAGCAATAACGATATTATATTGAGAGTTATGAAAATAATTCAGTCGGAAAATGCATGCTATTACTCTGTCAGTGAGTTGTTGACATCTCCCCTGCTGTTTAGGAATGTAAAACTCAGATTATACAAAACAATAATTTTACCTGTTGTTCTCTGTGTGTGAGAAACATGACGAAAATTAATTTTGGGTGATAAAAAAACAACGTACTTAGGAAGATATTTGATCCAAAAAGGGATAAGGCTACTAGGGAGTGAAGGAGATTACATAATTATGAGTTACATACTCTTTACTCATCTCAACCTATTGTTTGGATAGTCAAAACTCGTAGATTATGGTGGGCAGGGCATGAACCCCAATGGGAGAATCAAGAAACATGTTTAGTCAGGGTATTGACTGAAAAATAAATGGTACGGGACTCCGCACGGACTTTCTCGCTCTATTGTTTGAAAATGTAGATATTTACTCAAAACTCGTAATATATGGGAAAAGAAATAATATACACTAGCAAACCCAAGCATTAATTGCACTATAATTATGTAAAACTTTTTTTTAGTCCCGGTTTTAAATTTTATAATTTTGTTTTTAAAGAATTAATGTCCTCATTTGTATGTTTGGATAAAATAGATCAATGTTGGATCCACTAGGGTAAACATTTCGTATTAAAATTTAAACTTCTGGTTAAAATTTTCGACATTTTATTAGGTGTTGCAAATCTTCATGCCATCGCATTTCTATTAACTTCCTCATATATAAATTTTGACCAATAAAAAATGTAAATATTGACTATTGAGTCTAAAATGGAGAAAGATCATTGTTGTACAAACATTTCTCCTGAGAGGTTTAAGGAAAAACAACATAAATTTTTAAAGACTTACTTATATTTAATTACTCTATGGCATTGGAGAATTATTGCGTTAAAACTTAAGTAGTATCTCTTTACAACTAAAGCTCACAGAAATGTATTAATATATTTGCCAATATCTCAGAAACTGTTGGATTTATAAAAATATATTTCCTATTAAAGTTTTTTATTTTTAATAGTACAACTGTTTTGCAATGATAAGTTATTTATTATCTCAAATAGTTGCGGAGATACGGAAGATTCTGCTTCTGTAAAGTAGCCTAAAATTCATTTTCATGGTAAAATGAAAATAGCCAGTTTATTTATAATATTAATCAACATCTAGATACAAATTTTAATCAAAATTGCTAAAGTCAATTTTGAGAAAATCGATTTTATCTCTTTTCTCCCTTTCTTAAACTACTCTTAATTTTAAGTTTAAACAGACACACAGAGAGACGTCATCGCAAAGACCACTTTTTAGGGTTCGGGGGTCTTGAGACGTCGACATCCATCAACATTTCAGGTCAGATTTTCTTTTGCGGTCGCAATATTTTTACCTTTTGTGTTCGAAAAGATAAAAAATATATATTTATGTATAGCTTGAAAGTTAATGGTTTTATAAAAATATGCTTCTCATAAAAATTTGTATTATAAAGAAACCTACATATTTGTAACGATAAGTAATTTAATATTTCAAATAGTTTATGAGATATTATAAAAAATTATAATTTACGAGTCAGACCGGAACCCTTAAAGTCATTTTGTCGAAATATTGATAACAGAAATTTTGTTTGGAATATTTATAAATGTTTAGAAATGAAATTTAATCAAAATCGTTAAAGTCTATTTTTAGAAAATCGACTTTTTCTCTTTTTTCCCTTTAGTAAACTACCCTTAATTTTTGGGTTAGATATCCAATTCCAAAAACCCTTTGAGGCAACCCTATGAAAACCCTAGATACCAAGCTTTAGCCTGATCGGTAAAATAGTTTATGCTCTAGTTGGAGGTACAGACAGACGGAATGTCAAAAACCACTTTTTTGGATTCGAGGGGTCATGGAACGTAAAGAATCATCAAAATCTTGAGTTAGATTTTTTTGACGATCACAATACTTTCTCTACCTGTAAGATAACGAGAAATAAAAAAAAACAATGGGAAGAGATCAGTGGGAAAACCTAGACACAGATGGGAAGATAAAATTAGATAAGCCCTGAAATAGAAGGGTGAATTAAGGTAGACTGGATAGAACTCTCTCAAGATAAAAATGGGGTGTAACGAGGTGGACTGGATAGAACTATCTCAAGGTAAGTGGCGTTCTTTTGTAAGTGTGGCAATGATCTTTCAAGTTCCTAATGCCATAAGGTAAGTAAGATATAAGCTTTACATTCTCTTGACCCATCGGTGAGAGAAATATTGCTATTGTTAAGAAAATATAAAACGAGATTTTGGGTTAATGTCAACGTTTTTAGGTATTCGCGAAGATGTCAGTGTGTCTGTGTCTCAGCCTGGAGCTGAAACCATTTACCGATTGTGCTTAAACTTGGTATCTATTGCTTTCATCTGGTTCCACCGGGGTGTTTTTGGAATTAAATATCCAACTCTAAAATTAAGGGTAGCTTACTTGAAGGCAAAAAAAGTAATAAAACTGATTGTCCTAAAATAGGTACACTCAAATGATTTCCACAAATTTTAACTTAAGCACTGTTTAACATTACAAGCGAAATGTCAATTCTCATTTTCCAATGAAAATTAGTTTAAAAGTACTTTATTCGGACATGAGCGGAAATTTCCAATTTGGATAATATATTCGCAACTATTTTAGATATGAAATAATTTATCATGGTAAAGATATAGTACAATTTAAAATAAAAATACTTTATTTGTAATGTATTGTTATAAAACCAAACGTTAGTGAGCTGTAAGAAAAAATATATTTTATTGGATGTCTTTAAAAATTGAAATTGATCGCTATGCTTTTTGGTGGATAGAGATGTTCCTCTTTACCAGATATGTTTCTGTAACAATGTATATTATTTCCTTTCACAAATCTTTTCTGAGTTTTTAGTAGATCAATCCAGGTATAGGCAGATGGTAAAAGCATTGTAAAACCCACTTTTAAAAAAAAATTCAGCGGCACATTATACATCAAGATCCACCATAATCTTCAAGTCGACAATTTTCATGAGTACTTTCTCTATGCTATAAAATAAAGTGAAAACAATTTTAATTAAGACTTACTAATACTCAAAACAAGGTATATTTATTTATTTGGCAAAGATACAAGCTCAAGATAGTGTGTTGTTTATATTTGTATTTGTCAAAAATTTGATTATTAGGTGAAAGTAAAAAATAGGCCTACTTATAGGAGTATTTGAAAGATGATACCCATAAACTTGCAAGGTAGCATTGGCGATTATGTTCTTACTGATTTAGTATTAGTTTGAATTGGTTTAGTAGAGTTCAACATTGATTGTTAACTCACCAGAAACTTGTAAGGTAGT
>CABFVZ010003549.1:0-5000 GCA_902151445.1 Timema monikensis
TTCTTTCCGTAAAAGCAGACTAGACGATCTTGACGAAAGAGTTGTCCAATCAGATACCATGTTTGTTTGTTTCCCGATCTCACCTGGTTTGTTTATTTGTTATGTTTCCGCTATCAACCGCAGGTCTCCATGTTTTAACATAATTGGAACTTCTCTGTTTTCAAACACCTCAACTTGGCTTCATATTATTTCCTCAGGAAAGATCGGCATTGAATTTCGGACGAGCAATAGTGTTCTTGCCGATATCTTGTTTTGAAAAGTAAATAATACGTGGCAAGCGCGATTGATTCTGATTCGGGCGGTCACAGTTCAATTCTGACCAGTTTCAATGGAACTGGAACAATAAACTGGACTGCTGAGCTGATGGGGAGATTGAGGTTTGAATCCCGGTCGGTTGTAATGAGGGTGATCTTTCCCTAAGTAGTTTTATTCTTTCCCTCTATGCAAATGCGGGTGCAGTTAATATAAATTCAACCTTATTCATCCCTAGCACATTAGCATATAACCTAAACGGGGAGTGAGACGTGATGACCAGAATGAAGGTTGGGTTTATCAATACTTGCTTTAGACCAGGAGTAGTCAGACTTTTGGATCTATTGATCTACTCCAGAGATGGAAAATCCTTTCCAATCTATTATGAAGCCATAGGCTTATATTGTTTGTTTCATTGGTAAAAAATTAACCAAATTTGTGTTTTGATGGTAAACTTATATTGCATCTAAAAACTTAGTCCTTTCACACACTGAAATTGAGTTTTTGAATCAAAGCCAATGTTATTTAATTTCCCTGAAAATAGTATTTTATCATTAAACACTTGACTTTGAAGTTGATACATGATACCTCATCTTTAGATAGTTTGTTGAATGAGACCTGATAATCTTTAGATAGTTTGTTGAATGAGACCTTATAATCTTAGGATAGTTTGTTGGATGAGACATAATAATCTTAGGATAGTTTGTTGGATGAGACATAATAATCTTAGGATAGTTTGTCGAATGAGACATAATAATCTTAGGATAGTTTGTCGAATGAGACCTTGTAATCTTAGGATAGTTTGTTGAATGAAAGTTCATAATTACTCTGTTATAAACTAGGGCGGGATTGAAAATGTTCGTCAGCTTCAAGATCTTGGTTTAGAAAAAATATGCAAACATTTTCTTTAATCTTCTTTCTCTTAATGTTTTTTAATCGATCGTCCAGACTATCGGCCGGCCGATAGATCGAGATCGACTGTTTGGCCACCTCTAATCGAGACCTTTTATATTACCCATCTCGGCTATTTGCATTTTGTTACAATAGTTTTAATTAAAAGTTAGAGGAAATGTACCAGGGGTTGCGTGGAGTGAGAGAGGGAAACTATTCAAGAAAAACAATCCTCGGTACATTCACCCATGATTAGTATCCTAACCTCGCCGTTCCCGGCAAATCGAACCTGACCGGCTCTATATTAGTACCAGACAATGAAGCTCATTCAAACGATGTATTCATAATCTATGTCTAAAGTGACAGCTGTATACCACACGACTTTATGTATAAATGCATGAAAGTAGATCTAGTAGCTTTTCTGGATGTCAGATTAGGTCCTTCCTATGAAAACTGGACTATATATGAAACATAAGTTGACAACTTGTTATCTAATCTAGGGGAATTTCTGGCAGTCAGTCTTGGGTTGGACTAGTTAAAGTCGATTTGTCAATAATTCATTGCGTATGGCGGAAAAATAACTTAGGGGAGGGGGGTAGAGCGTCACGTGGTTTAGCCCCTAAGAGCCAGTCTCGCGTCACGAATAGCACGCAACCTGGGCAGTTATCACGGTTCGAACCAGGAGTCACGTCGTGGTGTGGTCTTCAATTTAAAATGGAGTTGAAACAAATGAAACTATTTTACATTATTTAAAAATAAATTTTGCTGGCCAATTGTACATAATACTTTCTATTATATTATATTGTAGTGTGTGACAATTTTCAAAAACTTGTTTTAACTAACCTAAATTTTGATTTTAGAAACAAAATAATAATTTGGTCTTGATGTATGACCATATAAAATCTAAATATTTCGTTTGAACAAAATCCACCAAATCATTTCGTATGTAGCCCAGATATGGATGAATGGAATTGTAAGACTATTTTGGTCGACCTCAACGGTCTTGGATTAAAGTGCTCACCTCAGAACCCGATGCTAGTGGGTTCAAACCCAGATGGGATCAACGGATTTTTCTTTAGATTTGAAATCCTTGGAAAAACTTTCTTCGTAAGGAAAGTAAAGCCGTCGGGCTATGTGTAAAATAACCCTGGAAGGTATAGTGTGTGAAAATACCTTTCCTAGCAAAAATAGTGGACCCTTTCACTCTCGAGCATAGAAATTCTCGTGTGCTAATATAATATATCGGTTCAGAAAGTGCCCATTAAAATACCTCGAATAAAAAATAAATAAAATACTATTTTTAATTCCAAGACCCATCATAATCCGATGTCTAACATTCTCACGATTACAATAGGTACTTTCTTTTTATATTAATTTTATTATTTGAGTGTTCAACCCGAGGATAGGTTCTGATATGTTTCCCAATCATTCGGAGCTGGGCGTGCACTCATCCCTTTGGCTGGTTAGTGCTGACCGCACCATCTGGGAGAAAGCACATACACTAAGGAAGTACTGAAAGTGTGCTACTTTCCATTTGATTTCCGCACTGGATATTCCGACCTAGGGAGCAAGTGTCTACCGCCTACAAATTTTCCCGGATAAGTTTTTTTCACATAGCTTACAGGGATGTTTTATACACCATAATTGACACGGGAGCGATGGCTCTACTTCCCCTCCGAAGGAAGTTGTGCAGCGGATTATTATCGCTAAAGAAAAATTCGTCGACCTCGGCAGGGTTTGAATCTACTAATATCAGGTGTTTGAACACTTTATATTATAAAGTAAAATAAAAGATTAAAAAACAACTATTTTAAAAGGAAAATATACTTCCACTCATTCCAATTTCATTGAAAACATGCGAAGATTGAAGTAAACTGGTCCTAGGATGATTGTTTTTTACTTTCTTGCCACCTTTAAGGTAGAAAAAGTATTGTGATTGTCAAAAAAATTGAACCCGAGAGTTTGATGAATGTTGACATTTCATGACCCCCCTCAAATAATTTTTTTCTTTTTTTTTAATTTCTGTCTGTGTGTACCTCAAACTAGAGCCTAAACTATTTTACCGATCGGGCCAAAACTTGGTATCCAGGGTTTTCAAAGGGTTCCACCAGTACCGGTAAGGAATGGCAAGCTATATCTTACTAATTTTGTTAACAAAAAGGTTTGCATTTACTTAAGGACTCTGAAAATTGGACTGTATATTCATAGTACTCCGTTAGTAGATTATTAAAGATTTATTTCTTACCTAATCGTTGTGGTCAAGGGTGTCAACATTTAAGATATGAAATAGCTTAAAGAGAAGCCTAGTTATATTATTTTGGGTGGTCAACCTTGATTTTCTTGGGGTAAAGTCCTTGCTTCAGGACCCGGTGTTCGTCGATTCAAACCCAGTCAGGGCCTAAAAAAAACCCATAATACAACTTCCTTCGGAGGGAAAGTAAAGTCGTCGGTCCCATGTCGGTTGTGGCATGTAAAATAAACCCCTATAAGGTACTTTTATGAAAATACCTTTCTCGGAAAAACTGGTGAGCCCTTTTGCTCTCGTTCATAGAAATTCTAATGTACTGCTATCAATTCAGTCAGTGCACTGAGGTATTAATCTTACAAACATGCTAAAAGGTGAAAGTTAATAATGCTGCTAGTTTCTAGGCTCAAAACCACATTTCTTAAACTTCACATCGAAAACTTTTTCAAAAAGATATTTAAAGTGCAATTTCTGAACCGACTGATCATGACTTATAAACTATGATAAATCTAGAAGACACAACATCCAGTCCCCGGTAGTTAATTCATCACTGTGTAAGGGTAAACCCACATTTAACCAATTACAAATTTTTCGGCAATGCTGGGAATCGATCCCGGGACCCTTAGCTGAGTTGACAGACACGCTACCGACTGAGCTAAGGTGTCGGGCAATAAACAAACTTATTTTTAACTGTGGCAGGATTTTGTATTTCTGAAGAGATATGATTTAAATGACCTACTCTGGAAACATAGACATATTGGTATTTAATTTAAATATTTTGTAATTGTGTATACTTTTTTTTTTACTAAGAAACATAAAATAAACCTAATTGATGTTCAATGTAAAAGTGGTTGCTTTGCTTGATTGAAACATAGTAAACTTAAAGTGTACAAATGATTGCTTTAAGTAATGTCTAAAAAGGTTTAAAATATTGTTTCATATCGATAAATTCATAATGATCCACAGTTTTATTTAGTCGCGATAAGATATTTCAGTGCTATAAATATTAACTGCTCGAGATAATTGGCTCTACCTACTCAGTTTACATAATTTATTATATTAATCTGAACAAATCAAATGAACAATGTTGGCCTGCGAATTAGTTTGTGTTTCACTAATATATACAATTCCCGGAAAATCTTTTATTGTCAAGACAAATGATTGCGTTAAAGCATCTTAGCTCATACTGAAATAAAGGCTCGGGGCTAAATTTCCGGCATGTCCGGAAAATGAAACGTTGGATAATCTTTGACTTACTCTTTATTTGTGATGAATTAATGGTCAGGGGTTTGGGTGTTGTGTCATATCTATAATTACGCTTGTTTAAAAGTCGTGTACTGATATGAAGTTGTTCAGATACTGCATGTAAAGCACTTTCAAAAATTAATAAATAAATTCTATTTCTATTTACTTTTAGTACTACTAACTCTAACCGATTTCAACTTTAATCTAAAGCTGACAGAATTTGAGGAAAAATTAAGATTAGATAAATGACTATTCATTTGTTTCTCTGTGAGAACCACTAAGTCACATCCAGTTGTGGTTCGGATTACAAACACGCTAGTGACCACTTGACTCTACCACTTGAAATAAGACTTATAATTTATACAAC
>CABFVZ010003549.1:12500-17977 GCA_902151445.1 Timema monikensis
CGGTTCTAGTTCCTGTAGATAATATTCCAATCATTGGAAGCTGGCCAATGATCGACTGTAGATAGGAACTGAGCTTCGCACTCTCTTTGAAAGGGTTCGTGTGACGCTCCGTGTCATTTGAACTACTGGGCCAAGGTCACAAAATGGCGCCAGACAGTCTGGCATAGAGCGAGGTCATATTGTGCTGTTTATCATAAGTTGAATTCTCTCTCACCAAGAAAAAAATCTCCTGGTTCCAAGCCCGACTAGAAAGAGTAGGTGATGTTAAAAGCATATTTGGTACCACACTTTGATATTTGGCACACTCAGAAATCTTCTATAGAGAAGAGGGTGGACAATCAAGGGTGTGTACAGAATTAAATTTCGAAAAAGGAGAGGGGGGGGGGGGGNCAGAATTAAATTTCGAAAAAGGAGAGGGGGGGGGGGGGCGAGGGTATTACAGGGAACACCTCCAACCACTGGAAGCGAATACATTTTGGATATTAAATCCCTCAAGATGGTATTTAAATTCGTTTTATAGTAACTAAGGGCAGTAATATTGTTAATGTAAATGACCTTGGATACAATATATTAAAGCTATTTTTCCATTTTGTAACTTTTATAGCACTTTTAACGCGTGTATAATGGTAAGCTTACCATAATATTCCCCCCCCAAACTGGGACACTTTATTGTTTTATTCGGAGAGAGAACCTTATTTGTGTAGGGGTAGTAGTCTGTTTGAAAAAGGGAGTTTTTTCCTCCGACCCAAAAAGGTAGTTCAAGGACTCTTTCCAATAAAATATCACAGTAAAAAATGATCCACATAAAAACTATTCAGATGGGTCTTTCCTTTGTAGGGGAGGGGTGGAAATGATTCTAGAAGTTTTCAGAGTAGTTCTTGTATGGACTTTTTTTAAAAAAATTTCACTAGTTTCTTCTAGAAGCTATTTAAAGTAGGTATTCTTCCCCTGGATTTTTTTTTAAATGGATGCTCTTAAAGTTAATTAGAATGATCTTTGCTTGAAGATTTTGTGAAAATTACAAACCGCTAGAAGCCATTTGGAACAGTCATAATTGTGCAAATGTTTGAAAATAATATGCATTTTTAAGTTATTTGGAATGGTACTCTCCCAGTCAGTAGCGTCGCATCAGGGCAAGCAAGGCAAGCACTGCTTGCCTTTGATTGAAGATGAGTAATTATTTTATTTAATTTTTGAAAATTACTCTTCATCACCAATGTGTTTGAAATAAATTTTCTCGCACATGCCAGTGATCGTAACATGCATGCAAGACGTGCACTAGTCTATTATATGGTCGTTGAAAGTCTATATTTTTCTGTCTTTCATCCCATAGTGTAGTTCTTATTTGTGACTTAATAGATTTGGGGGGTCGAGAAGGGGAAGAGTGGTGGGATTCAGGTAGGAATGCAAGCAACAAAATTGGACTTTTCAACAACCGAAGCTTTGCCTGAAGGTTGACGACTATAACCGAATAAACTGAGAGATACTATCGCTTACCCCTCTCTTCCCCTTTCAAAAGTCAAAACACAAAAAGTGACAAAAGTAGAAATATAAGGGGGTGGGAAAAAAACTAGGGGAGTTTTCCGTGAAAGGGAAAAATAGACAAATTACTGACCCCCAACCGTGCCTACACAACTTTTGAGTTTTGTGTAGTTTATTGTAGCATGTCCTTTTACAGTCGTTTAAAAAAACTGTGTGAGCTTGTGGCAACGATCTCGGCAACATCATCAACAGTTGAAAGATCATTTTCAACATTAAAAATAGTAAAAACATTCCAGAAATACTATGGGACAAAATACACTTTCTGGTATGGTACTTATTTCAATTGAAAAGGGTCTGCTTTTTAAAATGAATCAAGGAGTAGACTTCCATGAAAAAGTCATAGCATAGTTCTTAAAAAAGGAAACTTAAAAAAAAATGGTTAGTAAAAGATCAGTGTAAAGGCCTATGTATATAAAAATTCATTTATTATCTAAAACTAATCAAATACACTAAATATACTGGTTGCAATAAAATTGAAAAATAAAAAATATATAATTTTTTACTACTTATAACTTATGTATATTTAACATAATTAACTAACACACAATATAGTAAACATTTAAATATAAACATAGGGTGTTATGTATACTTAATTAATTGGTCAGCTTTAGGGGAAGCGGAACCGAGGTGGGAGACACGGGGAATTTCTCCTCACTTGTTAAAATAGAGGGGTGCAAGATATGTTCTCTCCTTGTACCCCCACATCCTCTTGGATATGTACTATATATATTATAATGTGCCTTATGTAAATAACGGAACAGAAGGACGCCCAAACCCACAATTATCATAAAAAATAACACCTCCTAATAGCTTCATGAAGCATATAATATTTAAAAAAATTCCAGAGGGGGACCCCAGACCTCCTCCGCACCCCTCCCTTCCCAGCTTGCCTAAGAATTTTGGTCACGAGACGCTACTGCTCTCAGTAAATTTTGGAAAATTGGGTACCTCTGGGAGAGTGGTTCCCGAAGCCTGTGTCGTGACCCAAATCAAGGTTGCAAGGATGTTCTTGAGAGTAGCGTGAAGGTCTTGAATTCTTCCCCAAAAATTATGAAATATTAGTTACCAACACATCCTCAAACTTGAACATTATTATGAATATTACTGCAGTACTGCCAGTAGAAAGTATTGAACCAACCTTTTGAAAGTGTCTTTTATTCGGAAATTTAGACTCTGATCAAGGACAAACACATTCTGACCAATGAAGCTGAAAAAGTGCTTTTCCCTCTTTTAGCTTCGTCTGAGTGTACCACCCGTGTTTAATTATATTAAATTATTTTGTCTACGATTAAAAATTACATTTTTTAACACATAAAAGTTTAGGTTAGTTTAAATTGGGTTGGGAATGGGTCATAATAATGATGGAGCTGTATATGAGCAAAATGTTGAATAAAACATACCGTTCATGTGGAGTGAAAACGGGCACTTTCTTAACAAGCTCCATGTTTTTTGTTGGAAATTTGTGGGCAACGTTGTGCTTTGTCACATTCATTTGTTGGGTGCACTCATTCTGCTCTCTTTTCTCATTTGTTGGATGAGTTAACTCCTTACTACTTTATCTGTAAAATATCCACTATTTGCACTTATTTCAAAACCGATTAAACTGTAATTTAAAATTTGTTAAAATACTCTTTTTTCCCCTATGACCTTTCCATATTCTCCAGTTTTATCCAAATTTTTGCCATTTCAAACAAGTTTCAGTCCCAATTAACTTGGATCAGTGAGGTTATACTGAAGTACAATCAAATAAATGGCAAGTTCTAGTAAACATTAGGAAACCAGATTATTTCCTATTCATATGCAAAATAAATACAAAACATGTGTATTGCATCATTTGAATCCTTAAACAGGCACAATTATAGGCACATAAATTTAAATTTAAATTGTGTGGGTATCACCTTTATTAAATCCTTAATAATGCTTTGTTATTATACTAATTTTGATTAAAGTTTATATACATCATAATTTGAATCCTTAAATAGACATACTGGTGGTTGAATGTTATACAAATCTATATTCAAATTTGTAGAGATTGCAGATTTATCGAACACATTTTTAAACTTTTAAATACAAAAAAGGGGTGTAGTCCCAATTGTAGCAGTGCCGAAGTTCTTTATTGGTAGTGCTGGGGGGAGGGGACAAGAGGGCTGGTGTATGCAAACACAATCGGTAGGCCTATAAATACACGCTTGCTTGTGTCTGTCCTTTTTATGGTTTAAAAGGACATCTATTGTAACTATCATTAATTTAATTAACTTTTAATTAGTTACCATTAATTGGAAAGACAAGTTTCGTACATCCACACCCTCGAACCCAGTGCTGGAGCCTTGCTCTGCTCCGGCTCCACTACACTCCTGTGTGTGAAATATTAAAGAGGATATACATTTGTATTTCCTTCAAACTATGGAACAGTGTTTTTATATTGTGTTTGTCCACATACTTCTGTAGGGCCTAAAAGATTGGTCAATTTGGTTTTAATTTGATATCCATATGGTTTTCTATTAATGTGGCCATACAAAAATAACATTGATGAGAGCACTATGGCTTAATAAAGTATAATAATAAAAATCAGATTTTATCAATAACAAAAATAACAATAAGTATGTTATTTATATTTATATTTGAAAACATGTGGCACAATATTTGGTCTGGAGAGAATAAATAAAATTATGTTAAAAATCTTATATAAATAGTGGTATATATTCCGTCTATAGTTATTAGGCTATGTCATGCCATTAGGGAGAAGGGGACCAATTTAAAGATAAGGAATGAAAATACATAATTTTCAAACAATTCATTTCCGAAAGTGTAAAATTTTTAAATGAATATTTTTATATAAGCGGTAGTAAGACGCGGTGCTAAGTATTATTTATATAAGCGTTCAACTGAGGTAAATTTTAAATAGTTTATTTTAAATATTTCACATCACACGATTTAAATGTATTAGGTACTCATTAAATTTTTTTGTCAAAATTTGTTACAGGTTTATACATACTTTATCTAAATGCTTTATGAATTTTTGAAAAGGAAATTTTGTAATAAACTAGAATGATTATTATAATAATTAAGGCTTACAAGTTTAATTTTTATTAACAAGTGTCATTTTAACACATAAAAGTTGCATCAAAGACCATATGAGCTTGTGTTTTTAGATTAATTTTTGATAAATATATCAAACTAAGCATAATATTAAGAGAAAATTCACCCACAATGACGCACAAACTAAACATCAAAATCTTCTGGTCTGGTTTTGACTCCAGGCTGGATGTACTGAGGGGCTTAATTTAATTAATGGTTTTCCATTATTCCTTCACACAAATATGGGTACATTTTCTCTAAATTACAGCTTCCCTAGTTTTAGCTCATTAGTGTAAATATGCGCTAAGCCTGGAAGGATAGTGAGACGTGGTGCAAAAATAAATAAGTTAGAATCTTATAATCACAAATTTAACATTCATAGATTAGGGAGGCTTTTAATATAAATACAATTTGAAATGTGAATAACTGGGTCCAGGTATGTAATCGGGGGCAGGGGAGCTCGTGGGGTTGAAGGCGCTCCCCCCCCAAAAAAAATCCAAACAAAAATTAAAAATTATTATTTAAAGAATTACTATTTAAAAAATACAATAATTACTAATTTCACTTCCTTAATTGGACTAAACATCGTTAATAATTATATATAATATACTCAGGAATTCCTCCACACTTGGAGATACAAATATGTCAAAATTCCTTAAAAAATATACTACAGTTGACCCATGCTTGCGTTCATTATTAATTATTATACTTTAATGACTTTATAGAAAATTTAGTTTTTATAATAGTCATAAAAAGTATATTATTATTAGTGAAAGCAAGAATGGGTTGACTTCAATATATTTTTGTATGTAATTTTGATACATTTTACTCTCCATGCAGGTTCGATTCTTCCCCCC
>CABFVZ010003549.1:21096-56655 GCA_902151445.1 Timema monikensis
TTCACCTCTGACAAGACATCTTGTGAATGTGGGGAATGCCAGGCCTCCACCGTGGTTCGGATTCCACGTTAAACTGTAGGTCCTCCATTTCATCTCACAATCACCCTACCATTACACATTAGCGTAAGTGCAGATAACCCGAATGGGTAGTAAGACGCGGTGCTAATAATAATAATAATAATTAAAATATGACCTTATCTGCAAAACTTTCCTTTTCCATACCTATGGATTATTAACAAAACTCTCTTTTTTCAATACTCAATATGGTTATTAATGCTGTCGTACATTTCAAAACTATCTTTCTTCTTGCTTACATAGATTATGAGCTAATTACCGTTTTTTATTGCTTTTAATATATATTTTTATTTAGTTGGCTAGCTGTATTGATTCTAAATTCTTTTCTTCCTCAACTGCAAGTTTATTTGGCTTGAAATAACTAGTTTGTGCAGTAATAATTTTAGTTTGTTTGACAACAAAAATGATGGATAATGAAGAAAATAATGTAATTATTGAAGCTACACCAGAAAGAAGTAGAAAAAGAAAACGGTGTGAGAAAACATGGATCAGAGGAAGAGCTAAACAATCAAGGTAAGACCTAACCTAGAAACTTTAATGCTTGGCATAATAGGCCTATGCAGTAAATGACATTGGGCTTAGTCTATGTTTACATCTTATATTGTTTTCCTTATTATTTGCTTTTTTGTCAAAGCATTGAACAAAACTGTATGTGTGATATGTTAGTTATAGTAGCATTTGTTTCAGACATAAATCGAGATCCTTGCCAAGAATTCCAAAATGTGGCCACAACACGAAGTCATTCAAATGCAGTACTATTGGGATGCAAGGTATCTGGTGCTTCCATCAAGCTTTTTTATGACATTTCAACTAAAGTGGCTCAAGATTGTTTCATATTAAAGTATACTACTCCGAGTGCACTGAAAATAACCTCTAGAGCAAAGTCTGCAAACAGTGCTCGGAAAACGTCAGCTAATAAATATTATATAAAAACTAAACTAGGACCAATCCAGGTATGTGCCCAAGCTTTCCTTTCAATATTAGGAATTTCAAGATGCCGTGTGCAAAACCTATGCAGGAAACATGAGCACAGGAGCTAGTCCTAAAGAAAAAAGGGGAGGGCACAGACACACTCAAAAATATGAAGCAAGGAAAAAATCAATAAAAGAATTCATGCAAGGATTGCAGCCAGTTGAAAAACATTATGCCAGCGGAAAGACTGTAGCATGAACATTAAAAAGCTCTGGCGAGCTTAAAACTACTCCCATGGCGTTGAACCTAAAGTGAAGTACCACTTCTTCAGAAATATTTTTAACTGTGACTTTAATTTTAGTTTTGATACACCTGCCACCGATGCATGCTCTACTTGTCTGCAACTCAAAAACCAAATGAAATTTGCAGCTACAGGTAGTCGAGACAAGAATGATTTCATGATTAAATTTAGGGTTCATAAATTAAAAGCTACATAATTTTACCATCAGCTCCAGGAGAAACACAATGAAAAAAACAGCTCTTTTCACATATGATTGCCAAAAGAATTTGGTTTTACTCAGAGTGCCAGACCAAGTTGCCTACTACAGTAGGCAGCTGTACATTTATAACTTCACAGTATGTCGGGGACATTCCAAGTCACCTCAAAATAAAGATTTTGTTACAATATATCACTGGCTTGAAAATGAACGATACAAGGGCTCAAATGAAATCACATCTGCTTTGCTTGATACGTTGAAAACCACAGATTTTTCTAGTGATGGCATAGAGTATATTCTACTCTGCTCTGATGGTTGCCCTGGGCAAAATAAGAATAGCACAGTCATTGGGTCAGTTTTGAAGTGGCTTATAGAAGAGTGTCCACAGAGAATAAAACAACTTGAATTTTTGTTTCCAGTGGTTGGACCCTCGTTAATACCACCTGATAGAGTCTTTGGAAGAATTGAAAAGTTAATAAGACGTAAACAGAAAATTATCACCCCAAATTAATATATTTATATTTTTAGTTCATTTGGCAGAGTAAAGCACCTTGGCTCTGAAGTTCCTGTGATTGGAAGTCTGCTGTGAAAAATGTACTGAAGCCTACATCACAGTGGCACTTCAAGTTGTCTGTATGCAAGAGGATTATATTTACAAGAAATACAAATGGACAGGTGTGTGTGAGAGGAAAACCCCACTACAAAAGTGACATCGGAATCGACTTGATAATCCTAAAGAGAGGAATGACTGTAGGCAACATGGTACCTGATCATCTGCTAAACAGAGTTCCCGTAAAAAAAGCAAAACTAAAAGATGTGAATAAACTTCTATCTAAGCACTTTGGTGAAGGGTGGAAAGACATGACTAACCTCAACTACTTTAAAATTGTTATTGATTCTCAATCTGAAGATGTACAGCATATTGAAGTGAACTAAGACGAAGACATTGTTGAAGAAATATATGATACATTAATATAAATTAGCTTTACCGCTTTATTTGCATATACGTCTTTTTGCTTTAAGAAGTAAACAGACAATTGTAACTCCAAATGAATAGATTAATATCTCTGAAGATGTATAGCAAATTGAAGTTGTAATGACTAGGGATCCTTTGCGCCAGGAACTAATACGTATAGACAAAGCACAAAGTGAACCAAGATGAATAAAACGTTGAAGGAATATGCAAACTTTTAATATAAATTTGTTGTAAAACTTGATTCACAAATTAGTCTTCTTTTGATTAAATAAATACTAATAATTTGATATGAATAGATTGTTGTACCTAACACTTAAATTTATTTCTAAACTGCCATATTCCAATGTGTGTACCTGCAATACTGCCTATTTCCAGTGGAACACTGCATAACTGTCCTTTTCCAAAATATATTTCTAATTATTATCCAAACAGTATTGTCAATATTTGTGAAATTTACCATCTCGACCCAGGTTGATATACTTTCATACCAGGTAAAAGTTTCATAAAATCTCAACATAAATAAATATATTACATGTTTTTTTTATTTCCTCAAAATTATACTCTAATAGATAAGGAAAGTTTTCCAACCCTCCTACTCAAATGCATACCATCCGAACATTAATAAACTAATGCTTTAAATTAAAGTCCTTTTTCTGTTTTGATGGTATTAAAGTAGCCACAGTCTTGTATTAGTAATGTCACATCAAATTACACAATAACATGTTACAGAGTGAATTAAGAATGAATTTTAGAGTGTTTATGGAATATTAACATATCATAAGTCTACTTTTTCGGTTTAAAAATGAGATTTTTTTTTCCCTCATACATACTTAATTAAGGACTTATAACATTATTTTAATTTACAATTACATAGAGTATTTTATTTGAATGTGTCAAGATTACACTAATTCTTCCTACCTCTTGGGTCAAATATTAGAAGCTGCTGTTTAATCTCTTATTGGTATGTTTTCAGGTTTTAGTTTGTACCAATTTAAGCTTCTGACCACTTGTCTACCAGACGTTTAACTTCCCTGCCCTCAACATGAAACTGGCAGATAATGAACTGCCACTCGGCTACAAGCTGCTCACGGCCGGGGTATCTGCTTGCATCGCTGACCTCACGACTTTCCCTCTCGACACGGCAAAAGTTCGTCTGCAGGTGAATACAAGCTCCATTTTCACAAAGGCTAGTATAAAGGTGGTATAAAAGTTAAAACAAATCAGATAGTGAACTATGCCTCAGCTTGAAGCTGATATTTTTGGTGAGCTATGTAAAGTTTTTGAAATTTCAACATTTGAGGGCTAATTATATTAAAACATGAAACCATGAATAAATGTCCCAATGGCAGGAATCAAAACATAATTTAAAAACAAATTTCAAAATTGTTTAAATCCTTGCACCTAAAAAACACCCACATTGACATGGATGTAAATGCCGTCATTAACTGAAACCGGAAAAAGGTGAAACATTTTCACACACCTTATGAAAAATACTTAAAAAAAAAAATATTACGTAGATAGATTTTTAAAAAAGTAGTAAGGAAAGTCAATTAGGTGAACTGTGAAAGTTTGTCGCTCTAAAAATTGTGTCACAGTTTTAAAAAGTTTGGTAAGCACCGATCTAGATTACCTCCCGTAGTCTCGGCAACTCCAGCCTAGTGACAGCACCAAGATAGACATGGGCAGCACCAACAATACCAACTCTTAGGAGGAGGCGGTGGCGGGCAGGGAGTCACACTCATCACGTCACCTAACCAGGCCTCAATTTCTTCCTCCGCGACCCGCAAGGCTAGTGGTACAGCAGGGTCCTGCACTGATGGCGGAGTGATACATGGGGTCAACCCGTGTTCTCAAGTTCCTGACTACTGCTCACCAGAAAACAATTCTTAGAACAGAGCTGGCCACAGTTTAGGTGCACTCCTTTTTGCTAAGCATACATCTCTGTTCTATAGCCCGCACCTGTGGGTGGGCGAAGATAGGTGTCAGTATCTTGTCAGGGACGAATAGGTGGAGGTGCAATTCATGGATGGGTGCATTTAAGCAAGTGTGTTTTTACTAAAACTATACAAATGCAAGCATCCTTCCTCTAAATTCTAACTTATTGATTCTTACTACATTAGAATAAATATGCTGATAGCCTGGACTGAATGGTTACCCACTCTCTTACTTTACATAAATGTGGCTCCATTTTCTTTAGGTTCTACCTTATTTATTCTTACCTCATTAGAAAAAATAATATGGAATGCTCAAACACGGGGCAAACAAATAAAAGGGTTTTATCCCTAATTCGCTCACCATTACCCTCTAATTTACTAAAAATGTCCTAACTTGCAGAAAATAATATTAAAGCAATAGTTATTTTATATCCTTTCGAGTACTACCTATTTATACAACCATTATTTAATAACAAGCGGACATTATTTATTTAGTTATCGAATAGGTCTTTTTTTTATTACATAATCCAATTAAATTTTCTTGGAAATGTCCAGATAACTTTTAGTTCTTTTTCATAGTAAGAATTGCCGAAGTACCTCTAGCGAAATTCCAGCTAATGTATAATAACTAACATGTTAACTATGTTAGAATTTTGGTAGGAGGAAACACAAAATAAAAACTTTTGTAATCAACATTGACAACATTTTGGGTAATTCCAGCGTCAACGAAATCACCTTTTGACGACTGTTTTAAGATTCAATTTGATGCTTCATTAAGTTTGCTATAGTTTTATTATTTAGCCTACGGTGAATACCATAGGCTAAACTACTAGTATTATCTTGCAAGAAAAGAAAAATTAGATTCTTGTTTGGTGAGCTGCAGATAAACTTTTAAGTGTGGTAACAGAATCACCAACTTTGAGACAGTGTATTACAAATCTGAATCAGATTTGGATTTCACTACACTTTTATGCTGAAATTGTTCACTTGTATTAATATTAGGTGTTCTGTCTTATAGCAGGTCCTTTTCTTTTGTCAGTGAACCTAGATTGCCATTGCACCCTATCCTGTGCTTCTTCTTTGAGCTCCCAGAATTTTTTTCTTTCCTTCTCCATTTAACATTTGAATCCTCCTCCTTCCTAAGCTTCTCTTTCCCTCAACCTTTCCTTCTATAACGCCATAAAAAATACATTTACTCCTAAGGAAATGTATGATCCAGTTTGATTTGCACCGAAGAATCACATCCAAAATGATTCTCTTCTCACCCACTCTTCTTCATTTGTCACCACATGCACCCCCCCTGATTTTCTCCAGTCTTCTCCAACGTAACATTTAAAAGCTCTCCAAGTATTTCTGTCCCATCTTCCTGAGAATCAAAGTTTCAGCTCCACACAGTGCAATGCTCCAAATGTATCATTTAATCAGTTTCTCTATCTCAGATCCAAACTCAACTCAACTGGTAAGCAGTAACCTCTTCTTGTTGAAAGTTTCCTTGATATGATATTAAGCTCTTCCTTATAAAATGTAAGATTTTAAAATAAATACCTTTGCTTGAATTGAGATGCTGCCCCAACACTAAATAAATGAAAATTTCTCTTAGCTCTGGGCTTTCTTCCTTGATTATAAAGGTAGATGTTCAAAGATATATAAAATGCATAATTATTATGTTCCACTTTGTCACCGATTAAAGTATAGCTGTCTCATTCCTTGTTGCCTTTCCATACATAAACTGTGGTGAGAGTTAGTTACCTGTTGTATATACCTGTGTACATTTTGTACTTATTTTTGATATTATATTGCAAAGTTATGTTGTTCTTGTTGTGAAATCAGCCTGAACAACATTTTCTGCTGAAGCTTTGTTATAGATTTAGATAATAATAGATTACAGTACATATTATAAATTCACTTACTCTTAGGTGAGATGTTCCTCTGTTAACAAATTGAAGGAATTCAATTTAGCCAATACAACATCAGAATATAAAATGTTTTTGACAGAAATGTTCTTTTTCCTTCTTTTATTTTAATTTTTCTATAATTTTCTCTTATTCGTTCTAGTTTTACAATCTGGTTTAGGCTCTTATATTAGTTGGTCTTCTTCTCCAAATGTTATCTTTCTTCGCTAGTTTGTCCGCCCCAGGTATTTTATTTCCTTGGTACCCTCCACCTCTGGCACTCCTGATTCCCCCCATTTCTGGGACTATCCAGGCACTCTCCAGTAGTGGCGATCATCCCCCTATCTGCCACCTGGGGAGGCGCCCTACCAGAGATAGCTATCTGCCTACTTCTAGAAACCTATTGGACCCTAACTTAAACTAAACTATCTTTAAAAATGCTTTATTAATCATACACTACTACTATCTTACTTACTGTCAGCATTGCTGAATTTCATTGTTTATCTGATTCTGGCTCATTTCTGCACTCATGGTCGTACAGAGGGGATGCATGATATCTCAAGAGATCCGATGGATCGACCCAGCTGTGTTTGTATCCAAACATGATGAGTCTCTTATCCAGGGATATTTCCCTTGATCTTCTGTATCCTAGTTTTGATTTTTACCACCCACAACTCGGCTAGCAGGCTCTTCCGACATTTACACATCAGGCATCACCACTTGCCTTTTGCTGCAGATGGACCTCCTCTTCATGGAGCCAATCCTAATTTATTTTCTACTTCACCCAATTTAAGAGCATATTATCCTCCTCTAATATTTCGCCTACATTCAAGTCACTGCTGGTCTCTGTCTTACTATCCTCTTCTTGTTCCTCTACTTCAATTTCTGGTTCTTTTCTTCTTACATTCTTTGCCATATACTCCGCTCTCTTAATTTCCGACATCAAGTTTGCTGTGGAGTCTCCATCCATCCAGGTGCCTTAACACGTTTCACACCTGTTGTCCTTGAATTTCTTTTATGTATCGTCTTCTTATATCCATTGTAAAGCCACACTATAGCACTACGTGCTTGGGTGTATCTTCGTCCCCGCATTCACTGACCTTGGTATCTGCCGGGCCCAACTCATATAACATGGCCCTATATGACCCCTTTACGGTAATGTAGTGCAGTACGCCTTTATAATGAATGAAATGTTTCATTTACAACCTTACCCATATGTTCGGGAAAAGTTGGTGTGCTCTTCTGCCAGTAGTACTTGCGTTCCTTTCTTCCTTCCACTCCTTTTGTAAAGCCAAAGCGATTCTGTCCGCCATGTTTGTCCCTCTTTTTGTCATTCGCTCTACCTTACCAACATCACCCCTCATGAGCAAATACAGGACCCCTCTGTGGACATTGTTCTATATGCCCCAATTAATCTCAGTAGGACTAGGACAAGCACAACATACAGTCCCTAGCCGTTGATTCATTACTGCAAAAGGGTAAATCTACATTTCACCAATGACACATTTTTCGGCCAAGCTGGGAATAGAATCTGGGACCCTCAGCTCAGTAGACAGACACACTACTGACTGAGCTAAGGTGTCTTTAATTTAATCCATAAACAGTATACAGATCAAATGGCAAATTTGTTTGATTAAAGATGATTGATATATGGGTAAGAGCATTTGTTAACAAGAAGATGATTCCTTTACTATACTGGGTGATTCTGTTACCAAAGTCTAAAGTTTCATTTTGTATCTTTTTTTTTTCAAAGTACTTGAATTCATTTTCTATAAGTTGGTGTTTCAAGAACTATGCTAAGTTTCAAAATTATTAGTATATGCCATTTTACAGAAATAAAAAATTAAATTGATTGGTAACTCAGAATTTGGACATTTTAGAACACAACTGTCCCACAGACAAATATCTAATATAACTCTTGAAGTGCCTTGTCCCTGTTGCCACATAATTGGCCTTTTAATATAGTTTTTATTATTTTATAATTATTTATTAGCGTTGTTGGCTAACACGCGAGTATTGTTTAGCTCGACTGCTGAGGACAGGGAGATCGAGGTTTGAATCTCGGTGGGGTGAACTGGGGGTGGTTTTTCCTAAACGGTTTTCCACTCTCCCTCCACGCAAATGTGGGTTCACTTCCTCTAATTCAACCTTCTCAATTCCTAATCCATTAGCGTAATTAGTACTTAAAGCGTATAACCCGAACGGATAGTAAGACGCGGTGCTAAATAATAATAATAATAAAAAAAAATTGTAATATCTATCAGAAGTGAGATCACATGACTAGACGTATAAATACATGAAAGTAGATTATGAACTTTTCTAGCTCTCAAATAAGGTTATTACTATAAAAATTGGATTGCGAGTTGTCCCCAGGGCCATAGCAAGGGGTCATTTGGGGGTTAAAACCCCACCTAGCACTCCAATTGTTATATTAAAATTGTATTTATGTATCGTCTAAGCTAGTAACCAATTAGGTTTGAAAGAATTTTGCTTTAGGTTTTCATCAAAGCAAAACGCCTTAAATACACTCTACAGAGATTTGAACCCCAACCACCCCCTCACCAGCAAACCAAACAAGTTAAGATTGACATGTTTGTCTGGGTCTCCACTGGTTAATACATTTATTACAACTAATAGTAATGGCGTCATTTCAAGTAACTACGGTACATACCGAATTGTTTGCTGCATGTCTTCTCTAGAACGGCTGCACATCGGACCTCTGACTGCACTGACTGATTCCACCACCTTGTCAGCCTCACCCAATAAATCATGGTCAGATTCCCCAGCCTCAGGTTCACTCGAGGGGCATCTATTAGGGACACATGTTTCACTGATGTACCAATATATGTATAATGTATTTTTCATCATGATTTGAAGCATGCATGTGAATAATTGCGGAAATCATAATTTCTCATGCGCGTGAAGTTAAATTAAATGGGGATGAATGACATTAATTTGCATTGATTTCCATGACACAATTGTGAAAGATGGAATACGATGATACAATGTTTTTATCCAGATGTAAAGATTACACTGTATGTTTTTTCTAATATTTATGATCACTAAGGCCAGTTGCACACAGAATGACACAAAAGTTTCAAAACATGATAAAAAGAAACATTTTGTGTCATTATGTTTCATCGTGTGTCATTTCACTTTGACTACAGCCTTTAAAATGAGTCGCTGCACACTAGATGGAAAAAAAACAAACAAAAAAAAGCTAAGGTATGCGACACATTTAAACAAAGCTGCTGTCTTCCCAGTTTGTTCTCTTGTTTTGTGAAAAATAATCCACTGCGCAGGCGCGAAGCCGGTGACACTGTGCATATGACTCTAGTTTCCTTTGAAGTTTTTAACCATGGTGGCCATTCTTGTTTTGTTTAAGATTTTGTTACTTTTTAAATTTACTTGAGTGGAGTTTGTCAGAGAATTTCTTCATTTCATATACCTGCTTCAGGGGGCCAAATGGTCTAAGGTATCATTCTCATGTTAGAATGGACTGCTGATGACAGGGAGATGTGAGTACACTTTTTCTAAATTCAACCTTCCTCATCCTTACTCATTAGAATAATTAGTACATATGTGTAGAACCTGAACAGCTATTAAGGTACGGTGCTAAAAAAATAAAAAACTTGTTGAGGTTCTGTATGTACTTTTCCAAGGAACCGTTATCATTTCTTTTTTCATTGATAGGGTGAACCCAGTAACTATTACTTGATGATTCCTCCTGATTAACCAATACCAGGAAATTATAGCTAACAGTTCATCAGTATTGATATCACCAAGATTACATATCACCATTTTACCACGACTGATTTTTTTTTGTTTCATTATGTTTTTGTTTCATTATGCTTTTGCATCATCATGTTTCATGTAAAAAATTAGTTGAAACATTTTTCGGGTCATATTTTAAAGATGTTTTGTTTCATTATTTTTCATAACTTTTGTGTCATCCTGTATGCATTCAACAACTGATCCTTGAAACAAATTTCTTTTTCTCAATTTAAAAGAGTAAAATATCCTCGGAAATGAACATTGTATCAAGACCGACATGATTCACTTCCCCTATTGTGTATGGAAGGGGACATGCTTCAAGTCCCTACCCGGGTGTCTCCTAATATTGGAAATATATTTGAATTTTGAAACAAATACCGCTGGAAAAATATTACCCCTCTTCTCATGGAGTGAAATATTGGCTACAGCAGTTTCATCAACATTTTGAAACCCCTAATATTTATAATTTGAACATGACTATTAAGTTCTAGTTTGACTACTCCTTATATACTACCCCTCTGGTCTTTCTTGTTTGCCTTAGAGATAGTTTACCTTATAGATGACCTTGAGGTAGGGTTGTTTGTCCCTATCTATTCTTAGTCGCTACCCTAATCCACCCCCAATCCCATCTTCCTATACATGCTAGAAAAATAACAGTTGATTTGGTTACAGTAGCATTCTGTTATCACAATACCTTCTTTGTTGTGATCTTAAGTTCACACTCCCCCCCTCCCCCCCGAAAAAGCTGTACCATTTCGCATGCTTGGCTAATACATGTACTCTATAGAGCCCTATTGTTACCTTGTTGAATAGAAAGAAATTAGTGAAAAACTTCTTTTAAGGATGATTGGTTGATGATAAAGGGTTTAAAGATTAGCTGTGGCTCCAAAGAGTGGATTGTGATAAAAGTAAAGAACATGGTTCTTTGTGCAAGCTAACTTTGGTATAAGTGACATGGAAGTATCTTCAATTAGATTTCATTCCAAAGGAAGGAAGCATATTGACAGAGTAAAAACTGCAAATGGGAGCAAAGAGATTAAATTTGTCCTTGCAGCAAAAAATGCAGTCATCTGTAGGCCTACATGGTGAATGTGTGCATTCTAGGGTTAATGACTATGAAGTAGTTTTGAAATTCGAAACTAAACCTAGCTATTCTTCAAAGTTTCATTGTCAAAGATTGATTTCCTCATGCTGAAATATTGTAGGCTATTAATCAAATAATGGGGTAGTCTTCTGCCAGAAGTTTTTCTGATTGTGGTGATCTTTTCAAAGTAATGTTTTCTGATAGTAATATTGCCCAGATATCTTATTGTGTATGGATAGGTCCTTAAAAGTCATTAAAGATATTTAACATCTTGTTTTTTAGGTCATGCAACAGCTCAATATATGATAATGAACTTTATATCGGCACTAAAAGAAAAGTATTTGGATCTTTAAAAAAATGTTGCAGGTTTCCATGGATGGGCCATATGTAATTCTCAAATTTTTAAATTATCTCAAAAGTTACTTGAAGTAAGATTTTCCACAAGATTCTGAGTTTCTGGAATTTGGAACTTGTTCTTTACACATTGTCCATGGTGCTTAAAAAAAACTGCACACACTAGCTCTAGTTGGGCTATTAACCAGTTTTTTTGCTCAATATTTTATTTTTTTAAATATTTTCCAAAGAGACCTGCAGACTTTCAAAGAATAACAGGTTCATTTTTTTCCCCTAAGAAGTTTTGTTCTATTAGATGGCTAGAGAACCCAAATGTGTTAGAGAGAGCAATATCAATGCTGCCTTATTAAAAAAAAAGTAGTTTTATTCTTCTAACAATTTGTAACAAATAAAATGAAAGAATAGTAAGAAAATAATAGAGAACAAATAAAAGTAAAAACACTAATACTTATTTACACACAATTCAATATTCTGATGTAAGTGGTCTTACTACTACTTCCTGAGGAAGATGCTACAATAGCATTGAAATATTAAAGTGTGTGTAAATATGTGTTAGTGTTTTTACTTTCGTTTGTACTCTATTATTTCACCACTATTCTATTGTTTTAATTGTTTTTGCTCATTGAACTTTATTTTATACATTTTCTTATAACAAGAATCCTCTAAAATCTGATAATTTTCAAACATTAAGCAACTTTGTGAAGGGTGAACTTTTGAGCAAAATTGGGATTCATGCAGTCAGTTTAACATGAGTTTGAGATATTTCTCAAAGACTATCAGAGCAATCACTCTCTATTGCCATTATTTGTTTGCAGTTCTAAGTAAACTACCTGAGCATTTGATGAACGGAATTATAAAATATAATGTAATCCAGTAAATACTTTAATTTTCTTTTAAACCCTTGGTTTGAAGAAACAGTCTTAATATGTAATCACTCCCTACTGTAGATAGTGGATTTGCAGCATCAGCAGCTTTGAAAAGCATTAAAGACATTAAGATGTACTTCAATTCAGAGGCGATTGTCAAAAATTCCTAGTTTACCTCTGCAACAAACCTTTACATAAGTTTCCTCTCTCCTACAAAATTGCCAAAGGTTCCATTTGTCTCTCTCTTGCAGTCATGATCAATACGTTCTCTTAGGACCCATAGGATAACTTCTGCATTAGAAGTCCTAGACAGGAAACAACCATATAGCATGCCAGCCGATGTTATAAAAGGAGACTTCTTGTATTTTGTATCAATGCAAGAAGTTATTGACTACCTTAAAGGTTTCACTTCAAGTGGTGACTGGCTTGACAAAATATTTATGAATATTATTTCCAAAGAAACTGTATCCCAGGAGCTGCAGTAATTTACAAAAAAATAAAAATAAAAAAAATCCTTGTTCTCTTCCATAGCAGTGCAGCCATTGTGCTAAGTTTTCTGTAAATACAGAATGTCCGGCTGAAAACCTACATGACCCAATTTATTGCTCAATGTGTAACTTATGAAATAGCAGCTGGAGGACTTTTAAATATGACCATTTCAAAGATGATGATTGATGCTTTGAGGAATACATCAAGAATGAGGAAAGAAGCTCTTGAAAAGAAGAAAAATATTGAAGTAGACTACGATCGAAAAAGAAAAACAGTATTGAACGAAATAAGTAAATTGAAAGTAAAAAAGAATAACAGTTCAGCAGAAAACGAAGGAAGAGGAAGAAGTTTAAAAAATGAAAATAAAAAATTGAAAAAGTTTTGGAATTGAATGTTAATTTTTGTCTCTACCCTAAAAGAGATTTTGTTTGAATGTTTGTTACTTGTTGTTAATTGAGCTAGGTAACTACAATCATCTTTATTTCCTAGTAAGTTTTTCCTAGTGTCGTATTTGTTGTCTATTTTTCACTGAAGATTCTGTATCTTTATTATCGTACTATGTATTTATCAAATAAATTCATTATTTAAAAAATGACTTGGTGTGGAAGGGATTGGCTGCCAGGGGGTGATAAGCCATTCAAACGAGTAAGTGTACACATGTACGTGTTAGAGATGGCTCAAATCCAAATATTCTTGAATTTGAAACTTCACTTTACCTTTTAATCTGAATCTTAAAAAATATAGTAGGTGTGTTTCAACTTTCTCACATGGGTAAGATTTTTTACTTTATTCCTAATTTTGTTCACATTTAGTAGTAAATTGATGGTCTGGGGTTTGGTTATTAGGTTTATTAATCATTAAGTTGGTCTTAGCCACTTGTAGGCCTTGCCATTATAATAGCTTAAGCAAATTAATTCAAACATAGTTTAAAAAGAAAAATAGAATGAATCTTAAATCCTCGAATATCCTTAATAACTCATCCTTAGTAGGACTATTTATTAGTATAGGGCAGTGATTCCCAACCTTTTTGTTTGGAGGAACCCTTGAAATATGTTGAAAAATCTCGAGGAACCTTTACCTGGCTGACATATGATAGATTCGACAGGGTTAAATTAAACCAAGACATGAAAAGCAGTAGGGTTAGTAGAAAATAATATTTCAATTATACTTACTGCCTATTCATATTTAGCTTACTAATATTACTGTTAAAAAAATTACAAACATTTTCAGTTTACATATGGCTTATTGGCTATAAACAAGCTTTGTGTATATATTTTGCAATTTTGTTTTGTTTTCAAGTTTAAATAGGACAAAAATGATTCCAATTGTCTATTAGTTTAATGTGAAACTTGGGCTTACTTTTTTCAACACAACTTATTCCTGGTTAAATCTTTGATAGGCACACACAAAGTTTTTTTTTCCACAGACAACAGTCTATTCCTCTGTTTGGTTTTTATATTCGTTAAACACGAAAATGTTTACTCACACAAGTACGATGTTGAGAATTGTAGCAATATGTTTACAGCTTTTAGCTTTCTGGGAGATCTCAGGAAACTCTGTTTTCACTGATTTCCAAAACCGATCTAATGACAGTTCATTAAATTTAATTTTTAGGGTGCGACCATACTTCAGTTCAGTCACTTGTTTCCCTTCCTGTAGGCCAAGTAAATTTTCTGAACTGCTAGGAGAATCTGTGAAAGGGTTCCTGACCCAATCATACTCTTCCTTCCAATTACAAAAAAGGGAATTACTTGGTAATATTTTCAGCCAAAGATTCCATGTGGCCGGAAATCGGGGGCATAATGGCTTCACAGTGGTTGTCAGGAAGATGAAAAAATAGGGGTAACATTTCAAAATTACCCTTAGAAAGATGTTTTTCCCAAACATCAATTTTATTTTTGAATACTACAAGCTTGTCTGTAAACGTCAAAATATTTTCCTTGGGACTTTCCTTGCTTGTTGGTATTCAGTTTATTTAAGTGTTCATAAATATCTGCCAGGTGTACTAGTTTTAGGAGCCACGATTTGTCCTCAAGATAGTTGGAGAAATAACTTTTTTAATTTTCTCTGAAGGAAATCTGGTGCTGCCACTATCAAAGAGAAATGCTAACAGACGATTTATGCAAGTAAGAAAACAAACATAGCAGTGTGGTCCGCGAATGTCAGCCGTCTTAAGAAAATGCACCCTGAATCTCAAATTTCTTAAATAACTTTCAACCAATATCTAATCAAGCTAAACTTTCAAAATGCTCCTTTGTTTTATTTATATATATCACATTGAAACCTTAATATTTTAATTTATTAATTTACAAAAAAAAGGTGGCAAGTTGTACTATTTTTTCACAAGCTTTTGCAAATTCTCGCAGAAGCCTGGTTGGGAATCACTAGTAGTGCTATAGGGTGTGTGTGTGTGTGTGTGTATATGTATATGTGTATATATATATATATATACACATACACACACACACACAAACTGTATTATAATTTTTTTACATGAACTTTACACAAAATAAAGCATGACACTTATTTCTAAGAAAGAGTATTTGTTGTAAAGAACTATAAACTTTAGTTACAAGAATATTTTTCAGTTTCAATGCAGTCAAATATTCTTCAAGTAAAAAGTTTACTAAACATGATTTATGACTGACATAACCCTACTTTCTATGATTTAATAATTTTGAAATAGGGATTGTTTGGTTTTAAGGGCCTTTTATATAAACTGAATTAAAAAAAATACAATACTTAAATTTCAAAATTCCAGTCCAGTAGACAACCCTAAGTTCCTATACTGTGTATGGAAGATGACATGCCATTCTTAGATTCATACCTACTGTGTATGGGCAGTTCCTTTGTGATGGGTTTTACATTCTGACACACATTATGTTTGGAACATATTTAATGTAACTTTTAAATATTTTAGATGCATAACATTTTATGATCTTTTAGAATAAATTTATAAATAAAAATATTGATAAAGCCAATTTCGATACAAAATTAGAGGTTGTGGTTTGATGGGTGTGTTTTAACAAGTATAAACCAACTCAGAAGTTAACTCGTATATCTAGAAACTTTATGAAATTAAGGCACTAGTTCCGTTTTCAAATATATGGCTCTAAAGCAGGTTCGCAAACTCACGGCCTGCGAGCTGCATCCGGCCTACTAGACGTACCTGACTGGCCTGCTTGTCTGCATTACTTTTATATTTATAGCCAGCCTGCAGTCAAATAAGCACAGACAGAAAAAAAATAGTTTGATTTTAGTGTGCACATAATTTTTAACAACAAAATACACTTAGGCCCATAGAAAAGTTTGAAATATTTCTATGTATGTATTTTTTTCACTTAGAATACATGACTGTGAGGTCCTTAAACATTTTTTTAAAACACTGATTCAAGTATTTCATTGTAAAACATAAGTTTTTAAATATTCTAAATGTTTGTAAATACATTGCATAGATAGAATGACATCGGTGGGCATGCAGATTAAACGTCAGAATCGTCTTGTCTAGTTTTCCGGAGTTGGGGACGTCAGGGTTTGAATTCCAGCTGAATGTTCAGAGGGTGTTTTTTCATAGATATAAGACCAAATTCAAATGCGTTTACATTTTTTTCTCTAAATTATATATTATTTATCCCCAACCCACAAGTGTAAAGAACATGAGAGTTGTCCAGATGGACAGTAAAACACGCTGCAAAAATAAAAGTATATAATATATTTAATTCAACCTGTTTTTATAGTCTGTGACCTGCAACACGCTTAGAGTTTGTGAACCTAGCCTTTTGATTTTGAGACCACTGCTCTAAAGTACCTATAGTTCACCGAGTGTTTTAACATAAAATTGAATCAAGTTTTGTTTAAAGTTTTCGGTTAATTTAAAAGCAAAAGTTTGTTAGGGGCATTACTTCATTATGAAGGGTGTTACTAGTCTGAAATCAAGTGACAGTCTAAGCCTTCAAACAATAAATTGTCTAATTTCTAGTTAGTATTTTAATTGAAATGTAGTACTTTGCTATTATTAGAGCTTCCTGATTAGGTTTCCATATATTTTAAACCCTATTTCCATGATTTTGGTGGTTTAAATCCTACAGTACCACAATACATACCTCCTTCAGAGTAACTAGACATGTTTAATAGAAAGAAAAATTACACAGAACTGTATTTTAGTTTTCTGTGACTTTGATCCTTTTAATATACTAATTATGTACTCATAACTACCAGACATTTTCTAAGTATATATTTCTTTATTATAATATCTTGTTTATTTATCAACTCTCGTTGACAAGGAGATATAAAAATTATTTATGTTTTTTCAAATCCCTTGTTGCCATGGTATAAAATTATAAATACATTAAAAAAAGGCTAGTATGCTAGCATTGTTACATCATTCCCTACTTTAACTTTTTCCTACTATTGATAGATTCCAAATGCTGAGCAGTATAGAATAGGGTGGTGCTTGGCAATTGGCAGCCTGTGGGTCAAAAATAGCCCACGAAGCACTCCCTTCTGGCCTGCAGGGCCACTGTTTGTCTGTCTGAAGCCTAACATACCTACTTTAATGAATAAAGCTACTAAGTCATTAAAAAGCAGATTCATTTACAATCATTATTATTTATCTAGGTAAGTACAGTATTAATAAATTAAGAATTGATACATATAGTGAGTACTCATTTAAATCTAATGAGAAAAATTATATTTATTTTTTTCCGCTATTTTGCAAAAGTTGGGAGCTAGGCAATTTGTAGTGAGTCCTGCAAGTGCTCTTGGTTCAACTTGTTGTGGAGGATTTTTTTGATGCTGTTCATTGCTGAGAATCCTGTCTCTTGGTTCAACTTGTTGTGGTGGATTTTTTTGATGCTGTTCATTGCTGAGAATCCTGTCTCTTGGTTCACCTTGCTGTGGAGGTTTGTTTTGATGCTGTTCATTGCTGAGAATCCTGTCTCTTGATTCAACTTATTGTGGAGGTTTGTCTTGATGCTGTTCATTGCTGAGAATCCTGTCTCTTGGTTCAACTTGTTGTGGAGGTTTGTCTTGATGTTGTTCATTGCTGATAATCCTGTCTCTTGGTTAAACTTGTTGTGGAGGTTTGTCTTGATGTTGTTCATTGCTGATAATCCTGTCTCTTGGTTCAACTTGTGGAGGTTTTTTTTGAAGCTGTTCATCCTGAGAATCCTGTCTCTTGGTTCAACTTGCTGTGGAGTTTTGTTTTGATGCTGTTCATTGCTGATAATCTTGTCTCTTGGTTCAACTTGCTGTGGAGGTTTGTTTTGATGTTGTTCATTGCTGAGAATCCTGTCTCTTGGTTCAACTTGTGGAGGTTTGTTTTGATGCTGTTCATTGCTGAGAATCCTGTCTCTTGGTTCAACTTGCTGTGGAGGTTTGTTTTGATGTTGTTCATTGCTGAGAATCCTGTCTCTTGGTTCAACTTGTGGTGGTTTGTTTTGATGCTGTTCTATTGCTGAGAATCCTGTCTCTTGGTTCAACTTGTGGAGGTTTGTTTTGATGCTGTTCTATTGCTGAGCATCCTGTCTCTTGGTTCAACTTGTGGAGGTTTTTTTGATGCTGTTCATCCTGAGAATCCTGTCTCTTGGTTCAACTTGTGGAGGTTTGTTTTGATGCTGTTCATCATTGCTGAGAATCCTGTCTCTTGGTTCAACTTGTTGTGGAGGTTTGTCTTGATGTTGTTCATTGCTGATAATCCTGTCTCTTGGTTCAACTTGTTGTGGAGGTTTGTTTTGATGTTGTTCATTGCTGATAATCTTGTCTCTTGTTCAACTTGTTGTGGAGGTTTGTTTTGATGTTGTTCATTGCTGATAATCCTGTCTCTTGGTTCAACTTGTTGTGGAGGTTTGTTTTGATGCTGTTCTATTGCTGAAAATTCTGCTTCACAGGCAGATGTAAACCCGAACACAGCTGAATTAAGCCAAAACTGCAACATACTTCTACTTTTTTTGTGTGTGGATATAACATCAACGTGATGTAAAGTGGTCAGGGTTTTAGGCCCTGAGCTCTCGACCATTTCATTTACATATATTCGTTTACCATTGTTTATTTTGTTAATTTAATTACATTTTTAAAACCACTAAATTCATTTTGAATGTAATAGGCTTGCAAGTGCCCAATATTTATAATATTCAAAGACATTTAATAACATTTATATATCATTTTACCAAAATCCCCCCCTTTTAAATTATTAGCAAACATGTTAATAGAATGTAGATACTGATATTACATTATTGTTTTCCATTCAGTTAAGACTATTTTAATAAATAGCCTTCAGTATCTTCAATGTATTATTCTTTTATAGGCCTAATTTAATCTTTATGTTATGATCAAATGTGTAATTATAAGAAAGTGTGGGGTTTAATGTTAATTATAATTTGGCTGAATATTAACCAAAGTTGTAAGTAATATATGTTTTAAATTCCAATTCATTAACTTCATTTTTAGGCCTTTGACTTTTAAATCTAGTTGTTTTCATTCTTGTAAAGTCTTTGTTGGAATCTTAGCATCTTCTAAATTTATTATTTTTATCTTTCACTTTTAAGCATTGTGCCCTTTTATTTTATCTGTACCCGGAAGCTGTGAGATGCACGTGTGGCTTCACAGTTGAAAGGGGAGGTTTGGCGCGAACAGCTAGCCAATCAGCACATCTGATTTAGTGTCTGTGTTTGTTATTATGTGAAAGGGAAGTGTCAGACCTGAGACACTTCCAGGTTAACACACAAACTGATAAGACCTATATTCATAAGTGCGGATAGTTGTGTTCTTTCCGTGTTGGTCAAGGAGGGTTTAGAGATGGGTGGGAGAAAATGTAGACCATGTGACTAAATTCCCACCACATCAACAATTTATCCATCTTCATGTATTACATAATTTGTTTTCTTTTCAAAATATTTTTAATGGTTATTTAAAATAAAACTTCAGCATTTATTTCATAAATTTCTACTTTTTTAATCGGCTATGTTTTCCACCCCCACAATTAATTAATTAACCCCGAGGACCTCTACGGAATCCACTGGCTGCCTTGGACAACAATATTTAAAGAAGATGATGGAAAGTTAGACTGGTCTCAGCGAACATAGTTACAAAATGTTTGTAAATTTAAATCTTCTCAACTAAGAAATAAAAGTCTCCTTGCTGATTTGGGTAAAACCGTAGAAAATGGGCGTTACATATTGTTTTCAAATTTTTTTTATAGCAAAAATAATTACTAAGTGCTGGTATCAAGAATAGTTTGTAAAGAGGGTGAGATTTTGATTTTTTTTTTCTGTGTCATTAGGGAAAACTTGATATTTTTCACAATTTTTGCACAGGACAAAAAAAAAAGCAAATTTACAATAAAAATACAAGTAAAATAATTCCATAAAATTAAAAAGAATTATAAAAAAAGCTCACATTAATCACAGAAGAATGTTAGTAGCTAATAATTTAAATAGTAAATATTTAAAAGTCACAACATGGCACCAAAAGTATTTTAATACAATAAAGTTACTTTTTATTATCATAACCTATTCCAACCAAACAAAACCTAAACCAAAACCACGGGTTAACAACCTATTTTTTATGAAATTCAAAGATCCTAACTAAAATACTGCGCGCGCGTGCACACACACACACACACACACGCACACGCACACATATTTGCCGTAAATAGCAGTTAGAAAAGTTATTAAAATAAGGGCAAATAACATTGATTTGTCTTTTTCATGAATTTGATTTTAACTAAAGGGCCGTGGATCTATTCTCACCTGGCCGTTTCAAATTTAGTGAGATTTTGCAAGCTATTTTATTGACATTATTTTTGTTTTGTGTGGAAATTCCCTTTCTCTCGAGTCGCAGGCTCTTGGAAAAATTGTTAATCATGTTCGTTGAAGATTAAAAAAAACATTATGCTATCTACTTGATCTACTCTACATACCAATGAAACGCTATGATTGGTGGTAGTGGGGAGTGAGTTACTACATTTTTCGGGTCGGGGAGGATTTGATATTCTTTTTACCTTGATTAATTTTTGAATTGGTTAGAGATGGAAAGATAATTTTCCAATAAATTGTTTGCATTGAACACATCAATTTTCATTATAAAACTGTCTGGTATGAAATTGTGGACATGAGTTAAAGTGTGGTGATAGGGGACTCCCCTCCTTGCTATTTAATTTCCATATCACTGAGTTTATTTTAGATAGAATCTTTAGCATAGAGAGAATTTATTTTGGGGAGGAGTTTAAAATTTAAAAGCTTCAATCATGGTTAACCTATGTTAAAATCTACTAATTCTATTAAGTCTCCACCCCTTACTCGCCGTTTCAGGTTATATGCAATGAGCTAACTATGCCAACATGTCAGGAATGAAAACTGTTGAATTTAGAGGAAGTACACCCACATTTGCTTGGAGGGATATTGGAAAACTGCTTAGGATAAATTACTCTCAGTACAGACTGGGATTCGAATCCCAATCTCACCATCTATGGGAGTCCAGTCTACTGAAAGAGTGGCTCCTTGGTCCAGGCGTGTTCAACCCGCGGTCCATGGGCCAGTTACGGTTCAAGTTTGTCCTGTGTGGCCTATATAAATAAACAAATTAGTCTAAGGGCACTTGTATAATGTATGTATAAATGTGTTTGTTAAAATTAGGTTTTTATTTTATTATATTTGGACTATGGGCTCTCTAAATTTCATGTATGGGCTCTGGCCCACTCCTCAAGAACTTAAGTGGCCCTTATTTGAGAAAGGTTGGACATGACTGTCTTAGACCACTCAACCACCGAAGTGGATAGGATTTACTATTAAATTCCTGCATGGTTAGAGATTAATTATTTAATATTTTCTTACATAATAAAGGCTTTGTGACCAAACTATGAAGAGTTTGATAACTTTCTTTAAGATGAATTGCTTGGAAAATATGATACAATACTTAGTGAAGAAGCAATTTTAATGTTTTGAAAAAAGATCTGAAGGAAATTCTTTCGTTCATCATAATTAAAAACTCAAGTATTTTAAATCTTTAGGGTTTACAGTAAAAGCACATTTTTAGAAGGAATACAAATGACTCCAGACAACTTTTCTCTGCAGATATCGGGTTGTGAAATAAGATTAAAATAATATATGGATGTACTGATTTATTTATACACTATAACTTTAAAAATTAAAGAATTAGAATATGGTTTTGGAGAGGGTTGAGGGGTTGAACCCCATAAAATTCCCGTCTATCTATGCCCATGAGGGATGAATACCCCACATTGGTGTGCGTAGGTTTTTATATGTTTCTCCTTTGGTCTATTTTGTCGGTGAATTTGAGGTCAGGTTCAGAATCCTGGTTGAGTGTACTGATGGTTTAACAAACTCCCTCTAAATTAATTAATGACCATCCCATACCATAATGTTAAAATGAGAACCCGCGAATAAGATACATGATAATTATGGTTAAGTAAAAATAAACAATCAAACCCTGAATTGTGAGATTGCAAGGAATTTATGATATTCAATTCAATAATAGGATTATATTTTTTATCATGTTTGATTATTGTTGTAACTGTGCAAGGGCTTTTTAACCTAGTTGTACATTTTATGACTTACATAATTTTAATGACTTTCAATTTGTAAACTAGCTTTGTTCTTTATTAATCTATTTTAATGTAAGTTGATTAATTTATAACAATATTTTTAATTGCTGTAATAGTGTTTCAAGCTGGTACTGTTTGTGTGTTGTCAGCTCCAAGGTGAAGGTCGCCCACTAGTGGCAATGGGAAATGGCAGCGCACTGTTAGTGCGAGGCTTTGTGCCTCAATACCAAGGACTGGTGGGCACAATCGTCACCATTGCTCGCCAAGAAGGCCCCAGGTAAAACTAACAGTCTTCAAACAACTCATTGTTTGTAGCAGCAATCCTGTAAAATCCAAGACTCCGTCACAACTATTCCCTCCCAAACATCAAAACTATAACTCATCAATGTACATTTAATTGAAAATTTAAGTTTTTCTAAATCTCAACACTGGTAAGCATATTATGCCACAGGACATAGGCGTGCTGAGTAATATTAATACAACTTTATATTTTTTAATTGCACTTCCCACCCCTATTCCTCACCTTACCTACCAAGTAATTTATTTACATTGCAGCCTTTCAGAAAAATTAGACACAAAACTTCCACGTATGGCTTAGAAACTCCATGTTCTATTTTGAATCTACTCTGAATCTATAGCCACTCTATTTAGTTGAATGCCCTGCTAGGGTTGCTTTGTTTTGTGCCAGGCATGTGATGAGCTTTGCTTACAGGAGTCTCTACAACGGCCTGTCCGCTGGGCTCCAGCGTCAGATGTGTTTTGCTTCTGTTCGTCTTGGCCTCTACGATACCTTCAAGAACATTTACCAGCAACTGATCGACGGTACGCTACATATGCCATGCCCCCCTCCGCCCCCCTTCACCGCAAAGCCTCACATGTACCAGATATTTAAAACATGTTGTGGCACAGTAAGCAGGATGAAATGAAAGATAAATATCAGTATCTTATTGCAAAAAATATAAAATTACGAGTTTAAACATCGCCTTACTTAAATAAAGTCATATAATTCCATTTTTTGTTGGCAAAAATATCATATGAGCCTAATTTAAATTAATTTTATAATTTTTTTTATCTAAAAAATAAAGCACAATTTTGTTTTGTGACTCTCTCTCTCTCCCCAGTGAATACTGAGTCAGAAGCGCTGTGTCCAAAGCCCACTGATCTGACATGAGGCTATCTGTTGGTTGACAGGTAACACTCGATCTGGAGGTCTCCATATCGGCACAAGAGTGGCCGCTGGAATCACCACCGGGGCTCTGGCGGTGCTCATAGCTCAACCAACAGACGTAGTGAAGGTGCGTTTCCAAGCCCAGAAGAGGACCAGCGGAGTGAAGAGGTATACCTCCACGATTGCAGCTTATAGGATGATAGGTCGAGAGGAAGGACTGGCTGGACTATGGAAAGGTATCTTGGACATTGACAAACCACATTTCCATCAGTGCTGATTTCAATTCTTAAAAATTATAATTTCAATGGATAATACAATTAATGGCTGGGTAATACATGAAAACAGTGGGGGAACATTGGATGGTAATGTAATTTAAGTGACAGTGAAGGAATCTAACCTGAAGGAGATTTAAGACCCGTATTGATATATCACACCTTGTGTGCATCCTGGCTAGGGGCTGTTCCTAACCAAAGTACAAAATGGTAAAGATAATCATACTTTGCTAGGCAAGGTATTCACGTTATAGTTTGGGGATTCTGTGGATCGACAAAACTGGTCAACCACACATATCTTTGTGCTTACCCAGCTGACAATACTTAACTCATGAGTATTGACTCCTGTTTGAGTAAAAGTAGAAGGGAGAAAGGTTGGGTAATGGTGGGATCTTTGATAAGCTTACAAGTTGATTGGGGCCAAAAAGGGTTGCCAACTCCTGCTTTGGGCAACGATTCTTGAATTTGGGTACCCTATTTCCGGGAGTTCAGGGGAAAAATTTAAATAATTTATACTACTGAAACATGTACTTTGTCACAACATATTTATGGGAGCAAGCTTTTTTTTCTGTACTTTGTCATAAAATTTCTATAAATAAATAACACGAGTTTAAAAGCATATGAGAATGATAGTGGAAAACACTCTACCAAATTTAACTGACATCTTTAAAGCACAAAAACAATACTATTCTTTTCATTGAAAGCTGAAAACTGAATATTGTGAGTTTTATTTGTCATTAATTAGCTTACGTTTTGGTTTTACATATATTTTAATATGCAAGGCTTCTTTGCCCAGTATGCGAATTTATGATACATTTTGCTTGATTTTTCACTTTAAATTAATAAAATTTTTGAATACTTTTGAGTCTCTTTATAACCATAAAATAGAAATACTAACATAATTATGTTATCAACTATTTTTACCTTAAAATGTTTAGATTGTATGTCGAGCCATTTGAAAATTTTAGAACCTCTTCTCTAGGGATAAATAGGTATGCCATTATTTACATACTGTTGTTCTTTAAAGTTATACTTTCTGTTTTATTTTCTAAAATGTGTGTGTGTTAAAACTCTTCAGGAACATTCCCAAATGTGAGCAGGAATGCTATTGTGAATGTGTCTGAGATAGTGTGTTACGACATCATCAAAGACATGATCCTGTCCCACAACTTGCTGGATGACTCTGTGCCTTGTCACTTCACTTCTGCTGTCATCGCAGGTAAATTATTATTGGTTATTTAGAGAACAGTGTTCTACTCAACATATTCAGTATAGTTTTATACATATTGCTTTATACTAGAGTTTAAAATTGAGCCTAATATGTATTAATACCAGTGTAGGTGAGCACATGTAGATGTGAACACCCAATAGTTTGATTACAATAATATACTATTTTGGTTTTAAATAATTAGTCTATATAAATCTATGTGATGGTTTATTACCATAAACAATCACGTTCTTCTATTGTGATTAGCACTTTTCTGGAGTAATATTGACAACTGTGTTGTGTGCAAGTGCAAAAGGTAAGGTATTGTATGCTGTTTGGCAGCACTGTATGTGTGAGCACTAGAAATATTTGTTACAGTTGAAGTACTATGCAAATGTGCATGATAGAATGATGTAGCTCTTATGAAGATTTAACTTGGGAATTGTGCACATCCATTGCTGTGAACATTTTAGTGTTTTGACTAATTTCTCCTTTTAACAACACTCGGGAGTCGAGCCATTCAATCTGATCCAAGCAAACTAAGACGTTTGGGACACTCACTAGTCCAGTCATTATTAAGTCGATCATAGAGAACAAAGCTGTTTGGACAAATAATTTTAATTAACGGTCTTTCTTTTGATTGGTAATTCGGGAGTGAAGTTTTTAGAAAATATGTGAAGATTGTTTATTTAAACCTTATGTTGCCATCTATAGGATATAATTATCTATATTATAAAATGCATATTAGCTTATTAATAGTGTAAATAAGATATAATACCATACATTTTTTGTTTGTACCAGTAATATTTGTTTAAAGATGAAAATGCTGCAATATATTCTAAATAATGATAAATTAATTTAGCAGAGTACTATAATAATTAAAAATATATTATATGATAAACCAAATTTAATTGAAAAGTTTTGCAAAACAAAAAATGTTATTACAAATGCCAACTCTTTAAGTTAACATCTAGGCTTAAAAATATTCTTGAATGTATGGCTGTAATTCACTCCAGTCTTTGTTTTGTTTACATTGCTTGCTATTTTGTAAAGAGCTAAATACATGGACAAAGCAAGGCTAATCTGACTATTTCATATAAGTGATAAAAATTAAAAGCACGGATAGTCTTAATTCCACAAGAATGCCATCATTGTCTAAGTTAGGTCAGGCAAACATATGCATCCTTCATTTAACCTGAATAATAGTGAGCTTATCTTGCCTGGTTCCCCATGGTGTCGCTTTATGGTAAGTAGATCTAAACAGTTACTTTTTACACTGATTAATACAATCATTAAAGTTAATTATCATATGAGGAAATGAAGGAAAAGTCATTTAGCGTTGGATGGGAAACGATAAAGGGAGGAGAAAAGGAGTAGGCTCTGTAGTGAGAGAAAGGCTGCAGGCAGAGGTGGTAGGACGAATTACATGATAATAAAGATGTCAATAACTGATAGAGGAAAGAAGGTGTAAGTGGTACAAGTGTATGCCCCACAAGTGGGGTGCCCAGCAGAAGATAAAGACAAGTTTGAGGAAGTTATTGAAAGGCATTTAGGAAATGAGAGGCAGGTAGTAATAGGGGACCTTAATACAAAATTAGTGCTATGTGCTTGAAAGTGGCAAACAACTGGTATAAGATGGAAGGAGAAAGCCATAAGTTCATTATATACATTTGGGATTGGTTGCAAAAGTCGGCAATAGACTACTTTCTCATGGATGAAGAAATGAAAAAGGCAGACCGTAAACATCAAGGTAATACCAAATGTATCCTTAAATAGTGACCATAGGTTGTTGATGGCAGGCATAAAGAAATGGGAATTTAGTAAAACAAGAAAGAATTAAGGGTGTGGAGGCTAAAAAATGAAGAGGAAATAAAGGTGTACCTAAGAAAGGTGAGAATCTTAACGCCCGAGGATGAGATGCAAAGTGTATAGGTGGAATGGGAAAGGTTTAAAAACAGGAGCTGCAGAAGAAGTATGTGGAATGACAAGTGAGTAGAAACTGATAAGGAAACACCTTGATGGAATGACAGGGTAAAGGAAGCAGTGGAGGAGAGGAATAAAGCATTTAGAAAGAGTTTTAAGAATAGGAATGAGGACACAGAGGAAGAATATAGGGAGAGTAAGAAAAGAGTGAAACAAGTTATATGGGAAGCCAGGAAGGTTTGGCTGCAAAAATGGATGGAAACGCTGGAACAGTATATGGAAGGAAGTAAAAAGGTGTTTATAGCCAAAAATACACAAGAGAGGAGAAAAAATACAAGAAGTAAGAACGTTGAGGACAGGGAGAGAAAACACAAGTAAGAATGTTAGAAGAAGAAGGAGGAACATTGAGGACTTGAGAGGAAGAAAAGTAACCATGAATGAGATATTTTGATAAGCTGTTCAACCTGAAAGAGTAAAGGGATGAGAGTGAAACAGAAGAGCAGGAAGAAATAGAAGAAGAGGAAAGAGGTCCCACATGAAAAGAGGTGGATGACGCATTAAAGGGAATGAAACTAGGACAAGCACTGGGTGTGGATGAATTGTGGAAATGATAAGAGCTGCAGGTGAGGTAGGTATACAATGGTTATACAAGGTGCTGAGAGTGATTTGTAAGGAAAACAACACTGTAAAATTGGAAAAGGGGATTTATAGTAGCCTACTTATTTTTAAGAAAGGAAACAGGAATAGGTGTAAAATTTATAGGAGGATAACGCTGATGTGCCACTGTAGAAAAATATATGAACAGATACTAGAAAAGAGACTAAGAAATAAAATGAAAGGATGGTGGAGAGAGGAACAGCATGGATTTAGGGATTTGATTTTTGCCAGATGACAACTGATGGAAAGAATTGGTAATGGTATTTATAGATGTGGGTATAAATAAACTTTGTTGTAAAGTGTTGGGGGAGGTCAAAGGGGAAAGAGGAATTGTAATGAGAGTGAAAAGCATATATAAGGATAAAAGGAATTGTGTTAAGATAGTGGTTCCAAATAAAAAAAATTGAGTGAAGCAGGGGAGTGCCCTTTCACAATCACTATTTGCAATGGTAATGGAAATGGTCATGAATGAAGTGGCAGGAAAACTTGAGGAGGAATGAATGAACGAACGCCATAATGTTTGCTGATGACTTGATGACATGGGGGGAGAAAGAAGTAGTAGTATGGGAACAGCTACAGAAATGGATGAGAAAGCGAAAGAGTATGAAATGAAATCTAGCATGGCAAACTGTGAAGTGATGTAGATTACAAGGACAAGGAAAAAGTCTAGTAAAGCTATAAAGTTGGATGGAGTAGAGCTGAGAAAAGTGCGGAACATAAAATACCTTGGAAGCATGATTGAGGCGAAAGCTGAAAGTATAAAGAATCTAATGAGAAGAAGACAACAAGGAGAGTGGTTTTATAGGTGTGTAAGAGACCTGTTATGGAGAAGAGAAGTTATTTTGACGTGTAAAGAAGTGTTGTACAAGGTGTACTTTGTACCCAGCGTTACATATGCATCAGAAACATGGACAGTGAATGTAAGAAATACTAGGAAAGTGGAGGCCATAGGAATGAAGCTTGTGAGGATCATGTTAGCTGTCACGAGGAGAAACAAGATTAGGAATGAAATTATCTGGGAAAGAGTTGGGGTACAGGGAATACATGAGGTAGTAGAGGAAGCAAGAATGATATGGTATGGGCATGTACTGAGGATAGAAAAAGAAAGGATGCTGAAGAAGAATTATTTACAATTGGTGTACAAACGAGGTAATGAATGCAAGAAGCCTACCCAGTGGACTCCGCTTAGCCTCTCCTACTAAATCCTGATCTCACCATCAAGTGGTGTACTCCGAGGCCTAAGCAACCTGATGGAGGTTGAATTGAACCTCAGAAGAGAGACAGGAGAATGGACTAGTCAGGGCTAAAACCAACAAGGCTTGGCCAGTTGGCTCCCAGCTCGACGGGCTAGGAGGGAGGTTTGGTGCTGATGAGTTAAGTCATCAACAGCACCCGTAGTCTCAGTTTGAATAGGCTACCACCAAAAGAAGGTTTACCTGAGGCCCTATAAGCGTCAGTCCCCCTACTCGAGTGTAGGCAACGATAGGCTTAGTAAGCCGGTGGCCGAAGCAGACTTAAACACTTGAGACTATAAAAGGCAAGTAAATATAAATATCTAAAAAGTAATTGAATAGCTGGGTCGTAGCTCCAGGAGTGTGTCACATAAGTTTTAATGAATCAGAAGACTACTATCTGCCAGATTTTTTTCGTGTATCAATCACAATTGTGATTTTAATATCTGTTATAAAGAGACATATATGTTTATTTTGATAACGTTCCTTTCATGCGTTGGTAGGCCTGTGCACGACTGTGATGGCGTCTCCGGTTGATGTGGTGAAGACCCGATACATGAACTCCACACAGGGAGAGTACAAAGGTGCCGTGGACTGTGCAGTGCGCATGTTGGTCCAGGAGGGTCCAGCAGCTTTCTACAAGGGGTGAGTTAGTGCCACAATGATAATGATTTATTAATATAACACACTGGCAATAACCTAGTTTGTAGTCTCTAATACAATTTTAGAGCTATTCTGCGCTTAGGAAAGGAATTATTAAGGTAATAAGGTGTTCATTTCAGTAGTCATGGTATGTGTCATTCTCATGTTAGACTAGATCGACCAAGACTGGCAGATTGGGCTTTGAATCCGGTGAGATGGACATTGGGTGGTTTTTCTACAGATCTTTTTTTAACTCTTTTTTACAAGTCATTGAGGGTATATTTCCTCTAAATTATTCTTTCACTATGCCAACAACATAATCATAATAATATGCATGTATCTCTAAAGGGTAATTGAATGTGGCAAAAGAAAAAAAAGTAATTTTTTTTAACATTACCACTACACATTTTGATTCAATTGACAATTTAAATACAGGTTACAACAAAACACATGATTGAAATATTTATATATTCGAGGGGTGTTTTTTAAGCAAGGACCTTTTGCAATAAAATTGGAACCACTAAATATTTGTGCGTATTTTTTTTTCCATTCAATTCTACATACCTTTACCAACTTTTCAACACAGTTTCTGTTGTTATTTAAACATTTGTCGTATCGTGAGATAAGTTTTGTAGACCCTCGTCATAGAAATCTGCTAGCAGTGAGGAAAGCCATTTCTAAACCGTTGTTTTCAATTCTACGTCGGTGTGGAAATGTTTGCCGGCGAGGAACCTTTTCAGACGTAGGAAAAGATGGTAGTTACTAAGTGCAAGGTCAGGGCTGTAGGGGAGGTGATCCAATTGTTGCTAGCAAAAAAAGATTCGATGAGAACCAGTGTTTGAGCAGCAGATTGGGCCTTGCATTGTCATGAAGCAACAGCACTCCAGCAGACAGCAGTCCACGGCGTTTATTCTGGACTGTGCGGTGAAGTTTCAACAAGGTCAGACGATACACAGATGCGTTTATTCGTTCTTTGTTACATGAAGTCCACCAGTTGAACACAATGTCTGTTCCAAAACACGGTTCAGAAATGACTTTCCTCGTTGGTGGCAGACTTCTATGACGAGGGTCTACAAAATCTTATCTCACCATAAGATAAATATTTAAATAACAACAGAAACTATGTTGAAAAGTAACTGAAGGTATGCACGCGCGCGCGCATACACACACACACACACACACACACACCTATACCAGGTGTTCTAAGGTAACTTTGATTTTTTTAAAATTAGACTACCTATTTTTTTATTACATTCCTGTAGTTCATGTTGTGCCATTTTCAAATTGGCGGCTTTTAAGATATTTTTTTAAAGTAAAAGCTATGATGAGAGATGAGCCTCGCAAGTTTCAGAGCTGGCTAATCACTTTCAGTGCATGTGATGATTTGTACTCTGGACTATTAGACGGATAGTCGAGATTCGACTATTTTTGAATCTGAGGCAAATACACAGTGTTCCCTTCCTTCACCTCTGACAAGACGTGTATTAATCACAACTTGTGAATGTGGGGAATGCCAGGCCTACACCGTGGTTCGGATCCCATGTTAAACTGTAGGTCCTCCATTTCATCTCACAATCACCCTACTATTACATATTAACGTAAGTGCATACAACCCGAATGGGTAGTATGACGTGGTGCTAATAATAATAATATAGTGTTCTCCACATTAAAAATATAATTTTTAAATTTTCATTTCAGGCAAATGTTATTGTAATGCACTTCTTCCTTCTACATTCCTTCATTGTTAGATGATGTCATTAATACCGGTCTTATACAATGTCCCACTAAATCTGTTTTCTAGATTCACACCATCGTTCTGTCGTCTCGTCAGCTGGAATATTGTCTTGTGGATAACATATGAGCAGATGAAGAAACAGCTTCTCCAGGCCAAGGCACAAGAAGACACATAATTATTGCACCCGCTAAATTAGTTTGAATTTGTATGTGTGTTAGTTTTACATATGACTTCTTTTTGATTAGAAAATTTAATTTAGTGTAGGCCCTAAATATTTTATCAAATGAAAACAATAGCCAAATATTTCAATCGATGTAAAAGAATAATTTAAAGAATTAGAAATATTATTAGGAAAAATATTTATGTTCAGTAGCATTTAAACCTTTTTAGAATCATTATATTCTTAACTTAGCATTAATTGGTTTGATGAAATTTTTTAAAATCTCTTTAAGATTTAAATTTTATTTTAAAACTCTGAGCGGAAATAAGTCAACTTAAATCATACATTCCCTTTTATCATGTAATAATCGGCATTAATTTACAATAAGCACGGATTATATTTTACATAAAAAAAGAAGATAAAATTAAAGTATAATTTAGTCAAATATATTTGATACTGAAATCTATTCTAAAATAAATACAGAACTAATTCTGAGTGAATTGTAACCATTTAGCCGTATTGTGTTGTATAGTCAAGGTAATAAGAGCTTGTTTCTGTACCTGTGATATTTTCTTCCCTACTCACTCCCCATTTGCCCAATCACAGTCCTATACTTTAATGGGTATGCCTAATATAGGCATCTCTTTGTTGATTTAAGGTCGAGGAGTGTTCTATTGAGGGACAAGAACAATTCACGGGGACACTTTAAACACATTCTGCTTAACCTGGCAGCACTGAGTGGTGTGTCACTGCTATTTAGCTAATGCTAGATTTATTAAGTGTAACACATATCTAGTTTTTATTTTCATCAAACCAAGAATTAGATTATGTACATGCTTATATAATATTTATATAAATTAGCTACTGAACCTTGATATGACACAAAATAAATGTAAAATTCAACATGAATGTGAATGAAATGCTTTTTTTTAGCTGAGAAGTCAAACTTCATTGTGGACGTGGAAAGAAGCCATTTTAAGTTGGTCTTTATAATAATAATTTTAAAACATTTTAGCTTGTTTTGTAAATATTGTTATGAGACCTTTTATTAGCTTGTTTAAGGAAGAGTTATTAATGTTAAAAAAAAAAGTGTAATAACTTATGAACAAGTTCTGTTAATATTTAATTATTAATATAAAAACTATACTAGACCTAATTAGTATTATCACTATTCCAATTAATATTTAGTTGATGGGAAAATGTACATTAAATTACATGATCAGAGATTTGATCTAATTTTTATAATTTGAATTTTATTGTATAAAAATGGCAGCAATTTTGTGACAAATAAATTGGTAGTTAGATCCAATTATATTTCTTTTATTTACAAAATTGAATTAGAATAAAAATTTGAACTTATTATGTACTTCCTGTTAAAAATAATTTCTCAATTTATATATTTGAAGTGTTAAAATTTGATGTTCCTATCAAAGTAAAACTTAAAAAAAAAGTAAATTCTCATAATAATTTATCAAGCTTTTAATGAGAAATTCACATTTTATACTTAATTAGTTCAATATAGGCCTACAATTTTATGTAGTCTTTATAAGAAATATCACAGAAGGCATAGACATAATTTCTAAACTTTTATGAAAATGTTAGTTTATATAAGATATTAAAATACTGAAATCTCACTACTTGAGGTTTGGATAATTACAACGTTAACGACAAACCTGGCCACTTTGACCATCAGGCCAACAATAACCACAACTAGTAATGGATCTCAACAATAAAAATACAGACAAAAATAAACATACCGTCAACGAATCAAATAAATATCTTACTCTGAGATGTACCATGTTTTAGGGTAAACATTTAATAAAGGAAATAAAAAGAATATGTTTCACTTGCTTGTATTATATTTTCAGTAGACTTCTCTACCACCCCTTCTGTGAAGCTCCGCTTACACTCTAGGAGTAAAGCAATCATATATTATTACAGAAAACAAAATAGATAAAATCTATGTTAATCTTTCACTTGACCAGAAGCAAATTATTTTGAATAAATATAAGTAAATTTATATTATTTAAATTGGACCATAAAATCTGACCATTATTTAACATAATAAAATAAAGTTTGTTATAATTTAGACATTGAAAGGTATAAATAAATGCTATGATATGTACAATTAAAGTTTCAGTAATAAAAAAATACATAGTCCTTATGTGTTTCCATCAAGGATAAAATGTAAAAAAAAAAAAAATCTCGCCAAACCAGACACCAAACACAGATATCTATTTTGGAAATATAAGATCCCGAAGAATATTTTCGGATTTCTGTATATACCCCCATTTTGGACAGTTTCTTGGTGGAAATAAAGGAACGGTTTACTTCTCATAAGGCGGGTCTTCACTCATTAATGTGTCTATTGCCACCTTAAGAAAAATTAACACCTAATAAAACAGATCAATCTATGAAACCATTAATAAACAGATACGCTGAGGATGTTAGGTGTGGTGAAGACAGTACTTTTAGTGAGTTGACCTTCTGGTAAAGGTGCCTTGCGTTTCAGAAGAAGACCGCCAAGGGTGCTCTTGAAGCCTTGTAGCCCTCTCTGGTAGGTAACCCCCTGCCCCCCCTACATTCAAAAATCCTGGCTACGCTACTATAGCACTTGACTGGCTTGGCAGCGGCAGCACCTATCATGAAATTGCCGATTCACATCAGAGTATCAAAGCCTTTGTGTGCCGAAGCATTCAATCAGTTGTGTAAGCTGTAAACTATGTCAATTTGGAAATGCAGCCTCAATGCGGTTTTATGAAATAGGATGCATTTCTTGCAAAGGTTTCAAAAGAAGGTGACTGCCGCATATAACTGTGGGCGCATACCCGTATCCTTAAGGGTTGGAAATAAGGTGTATAGAATTTTCTGACAGAGCTCTGTCTTCAGCAAAACTATATTATAAATGGAATCGCCCGTGATCAGTGGATAAATTCTTCATACCTCTGTCGGCAATACTGAAAGATGTGGCTGGCTCGACACTGGTCCATCGTGATCATGTCATTCACCTGAAGGCGGTAGTATTATGAGTCAAGTGACTTCCTTTTTGTATATGTGTACTATGTTTTCCTTGTTTGTAAAATATGTGGTAAATGTCATGCTGATCAGAAATGCTAAGTGCTCTTGTACATGTACTCACAAACCCCCCACTCCCCAACCCCTGCGATAAAATTCACGATTCAGGGTGCTTACATAACTCCCCAGAATGTAATTGAAACCCAAGACGTTGGAGAGACGTCCCTGAATAGAATCACAAACTCAGAGTATGAGTATGTGTCACTCTCCAATACTTTAGTGTCGCCTGTTGACCTGGAAGGTTTCATAACCCGAAGTTTGTGCTGGACTCTGCTGAGGTATGTGCCTGTGTCTGCCTCACGCTCTGGATGAACTATTCCCCTAGGTGTAACGTGTTCGTTAAACCCCCACCTGTCCACCATACTGTGGTGCGCTCTCATCTGGAGTGTGGTGACCCAGGCTGAACTTGATGCCAACAGTGTTCAAGCAATTGTTGTTTGAATGTTTGTCATCCTGTGCAGTATTGTGAATTAGTTTTTGTATGATTTGTATTCCCAGATACATCCATTTCACTACCGTTTGATCTCTCGTCAACCAATTTTCCTTCCCCCATGGTGATTTATAGAAACCAGACTACCACATGGAGCTACATGATGAAGCCGCAACTTCTGTGACATAAACTTGCCACAGCTTATCTACAGCAATATTCCTCTTGCTCGTGCGTTATCACCCATTGATGATGTCTCGAAACTGGGGCCTACTAGAAATGGGAACTACATGTCAACTGAAATCAGCTCGTAGTAACAAGGATGGCATCTCCTCGCCGTTAATCATAGCTGGATTCCTTGATGGCCCAAGGGGGGGAGGATTGTTACATACTTTACAAACAAATGATGGTACTTACACTCCTGGAGAGACTTAACCCGTCCGGTCCATTTCTACATATCCTGAGATGAATACTGGTATAAGGGGATGGCCAGATTGGGCGAGCGTGCGAGTGACTAAATATAAAATAGAACACATTGGTTGTAATGAGAGGTGGCCAGACTAAGCGAGCAACTAAAATATAAAATATAACACATTGGTTGTAATGAGAGGTGGCCAGACTAAGCGAGCAACTAAAATATAAAATA
>CABFVZ010003549.1:58464-71797 GCA_902151445.1 Timema monikensis
ACATTGGTTGTAATGAGAGGTGGCCAGACTAAGCGAGCAACTAAAATATAAAATAGAACAAATTGGTTGTAATGAGAGGTGGCCAGACTAAGCGAGCAACTAAAATATAAAATAGAACACATTGGTTGTAATGAGAGGTGGCTAAACTGAAGCGAGCGAGCGACTGAGCACGCGTGCTCGAAAGTTAGAACTGGTTCTATTTTTCAAGTGCACGCACTCGACCTGATACAGCTAGTTTACAGGTGCTAGGTAATATTATTGTTTGTTGTTTCATTGAGTGCTAAGAAAACTTCACATTTTGACATTTTTATTACTATAGATAGGTTTAGCACACTTGTTACTAACGGCCTAATTTAATTGGTAAGGTCATAAGCCATAAATATATGTATAAAACTGATATGTTAAAATACTTCAATATTATAAAAGTAGGCCTTTGCAAATAAGAATCACCATTAGCGTGGAGAGAGGAGGAGAAAACCCCAACAATAAATCACTTGTTAAAAACCACCCTCAATTAACTGAGCCAAGATTTGAACCTTTGCCTCCTCATCAACAACTATCAAGAGCTATCTTGCTTATCATGCACTTGCTAGCACGCTTGTTAGTCTGGCTGAACCCTACGATGGTGCACCGTGTCCACGCCGCGGATGTCTTGATACTCCAGTAGACGAAAGATGCTTCAAGACTCTAGAATAAAGTTCGCCTCCTAGAACCTACTGGATGAGAGCCAGGTGTTCCACCGGTTCTACGTTGTAAAAATAATTTTATTGTTTCTTGTCTCCCCATAAGACCAGCACATTGTAATTCATCTTAACAGTGGATAGCCTATAGTCAGAGCCCTGCTTTTATGGTGAATAAAAAGGCCCAATTTCGTTTTTTAAGTTTCTCAAAAGCGGCGAATAAGCGGTGAATTACAAAAATCCTATTTTTGCGACGAAATTATCGAATTAAGACAAAAGCGTTAAAAAAGAGTTTTTACCAAACTTTCGTGATTAAGGTAGACTTTGTTGGGTTAAAACTAGACTTCCAGGACAATGTTTGAAACAGGTAAACTAAACATATTGAAGTGAAAACCAAAAATTACATTTTGTTTGGACAAAACGGTAAAAAACACTAGTCCGCAAAAAAATTTGCTGTCAACTTATTAAAAAAAGTAAGATTTAGCGGTAGCTGGTCCGGGAAAAGTATGTACAAGTCACAAAGACAAAATATTACACAAACATTTATTTTTCAATATCCCAAAATATTAGCGCGAATGCCGAAAATCGTGACTAAATCGCGATTATCGCGGACATCGTTTAAAATCGCGAATATCGCGCTAAAACGGTGATTTCGCGAATTATCGCGACAATTCTGAGCATATATTTGCAATCAGGGTAACCTGAAATGTGAACATCTGAAAGAAAAAATGCCATATCTAACATTCGCGAATTATCGCGATCTCCACAAACGCAGGGCTCTGCCTATAGTTCTGGTATCTTATATGTACATTTTCGATTGAACTGAATTAAAACACTAAACAGTGAAAATAGATAGGGTACATTCTGTTATAGTTGTTGTTGTTGTTTATGTTTTATGTATTTTTTGTACACCAATCTCTTGATTGGGTCAGTGAAGGATGTCGTACCTGAGGAAGACGAACATCTTTTCCTGATAGCAATTTGGATCATCTTCCTCGCTGAACAAATAATAAACGGATTTCTGAAGTTATGGTTTTTGTGTTTCATAAAAGACATATCAACTGAATCACATATTTTATTTTAATATGTTTAACAATGAGGCGGTCCCATGGCTAAATAATATTATAATAATGCAAATTGATAAAAATGAAGAAAACTAAATGACTTAAATAGAAAGTATAAATTTAATGAAGAAAGCATACCAATGGAAAGGGGGTGGGGGTGAATATTATTAAAAATTGAGTAATTTAGTGTTAGTTTAAAGTGTATTCCCTTTTCTCTTTTTGTTTGATAAAGGGGCAACAATGCTGAAATATTACTAAATTTGTGTTAAAATTTGTGTTTAAAATGTGTTTCTTTCCCCCCCATACTACCCTTTCTCTAGGTGGGCTTTCTTCATTAAATTTATACTTATTAATTTATTTTTACCTTTTATTTATTTTTATCAATTTCCATTACTATGTCACCAGAATGTCACCACCCCTTAGTTTGCGTGGGCCTAAACTGCCAGGATGGGTTGTGGTTGAGGATGTAATTGACTTTCAGATAGGGTTTTCTAGAAGCTATTTAGACTGGTTTAGAGTGAGTGCATGAGCATTTTTTTTAAAACATCAACTAGAAACTATTAGGGATGGTCCTTCCTTGGCAAATTTTTTGAAAAGTGAATGTTTCTTAAGTTATTTTAAGTTTGATTGAAGTCCATCTTTAAGCTTCATATTAAAAACTTTAGGAAACTTTCGAGCAGGGATTGAAAGCCATAAATCCTCCCTCCCTACGCCCATGTATTCCCCATAGTAGTCTCTGTATTGAAACACGTTTACCCACTCGCTCCTTCTCCTCCCTTTCAAGACTTTCCACTTAAAATAAGAACATTTCACCAAAAAACACCTTGCGTGATAGTTTTGACAGCACCAATATGCCTCGCAACTTTTTTTTTTAGCACCCCGTCTTACTACTCGTTCGGATTATATGCTTATGTATTAAATACTCTAGTGGTTTTAGGGATTACAAAGGTTATATTAATAGGAAGTGTACCTGCATTGGCATAAAGGGAGAGTGAAAAACTATTTTTGGAAAAACCATACTCAGTAATCGTGTATAGGCACTGCAGGACTGCAGCATTCCCTATTCCCACTTGATATTATCGATAACATTTAATATAATGAGTCCTTTTTTCTTTAATTCTTTTTTATTTTTGTAGTACATTATATATTCCTTAAGCTTAATGTCAGTACTTCAGTAGCCATCCTCTAGTTTATGAAAAAGATACATAAATATTTGTATGGAACTGTGCGCTTCACAGTGCCAGCGACGTGGTGTTTGACTGTTGTGCGCATGCGCACATAGGAGGAGGGTGGGGAGGAAGGCGGGACTGCCAGGTAGAGAGAGCACTGTTGCTCTCGCAGTGCCGGCTCTGTCGTGATGGTGGAAAGAAGTTTTTTTTTACTCAGCGTGTGTTGTGCTTAAAAACCGTGTACCATATTCTTGAATGTGATAAAGTGTAGAAGAGTGTAAAATTAGATTACTATTCTGCTTCCAGTTATTCTATTTGATTCATTTTTTTTTGTTCTTTTATTTAACAGAAAGACTAAATGCGCTTGCAGTAATTTCAATGGAGAAAAATTTCCTCAATTGTCACCCAGAGATCAAGGAGAAAATTATTGAACTTTTTGCGCAAATTAAAACAAGAAGAATAGCATTTCATTTTTAAATGAATATATCAAGCTTGAACTGTAACAATTTAAGTTAACGTAAGTAAAACAGTTTTTTTTAAGATTCTATTAAGTTCCTGAATAAATTTTCATTTAATACATTTTTTTCCTTTTACACAATTTTAAAACAAAGGCTAAACATTTTCTGGGGCAGCACCCCCACTAATTTTAGCTACGAGCTGCCACTGCTCAGTACACCCGACCAAGGTTTGAACCTCAATCTCCCCGATGCAGTCTAGCCTATGCCTTCTAGAGGCGTCCGATTTTAAAAATAAATACCCGCAGGCTGCCACTCCAAACAGCTTCCATATGTACATAATATTTAAAAAAAATCCAAGCGAGGGCCACTTCAATTAGCTTTTAAAAACATTAAATTTAAAAAAAAATGTGTTGGTGGAAGACCACATTAAATAACTTTTAGAGGGATCTAATTTTCGAGGAAAATAAATTAGGCGAAAATGGTTTATGACAACTTCAAACAGATTTTAGGTTAATCTAATCTATATATAAAAAAATAATTCTGGCGAGCATTTCTTAAAATAGTTTTAGAACCATCAACATTTTCAAAAATTTGCCAAAGAAGGACTACTCCTAATAGCCACTAGGAGTATAAATTTTTTTTTGGTGGGAGCACTATCCTAAATAGGTAGCTGTTAAAAGAGTTTCCTTTTCAAAAATACACCAAACTAGGAACTCTACTAATAGCTTCTAGGAGCATTCAATTTTCTAACATTAGCGATGGAAGAGAAGGGTAGAAAGCCCCTAAAAATTGTTCTGTTGGTCAAACCCCCTCCCCTTTTACACAAATAAAATTCCACCACTACTGTATAGAATAACAATATTTTTATTTATTATGGCTTAGCAATAAGTCTTAACATCATGTCATAAACTTAAGATTTTGAAACCCTGCACTCCAAAATTTTAAATCCCCCCTACGACCATGAGCGGGAGGGGGGTCTAATATCACAAATTGTTTCCCGTGAAGGAGACACGAGTTATGATGTGTCGAGTATATAGGGATGTCAACAGTGACCTTTGATTATGTTCTTAATAAAGTCCTGGATGTTTTGATAGAGCAAACCTCAAACTGGAGAAAACCTGTGGCCTGGCAAATACTTCGGCAATCAATAGTTGCGTCAAATGAATTTTGAAAACAAATTACACTTTGTTCTAAAGTGGATCACACCGGTCCGCCTTACGTCGCTCAGCTTAAATTCGCCGCCTATGTGCTCTTAACCTAAAATATTTTGTTTGGAGCAGGCGTGTCAAAATCGTTTAATCATGGTGGCCACATTGAATATTGAAAATATTGAGACAGCACTAAAACAATAAAAACTTTGTTAGCAGCTTACATTAGGCATGTTTTTAAAAATAAAATAAAATGTTGATTAAATTAAATATTAAGACTTAGGCTAATAACGCACGACACAACTTCTTATTAAAAAAAAGTTGTGCATTAAATTATACAAAATCTTGGTCACATCGATTGAGTACAAGTTTTACCTCAAGACTGTTCACATGACATATGATCGCATACAATATTGTGAACAATGCGAGTTTCTTTGTTTTTGGTGGAATAATAACAGATAATATATTTATCATTGATTTATTTACTAAGTTTTATTCTTTGTAAAGACGTTATGATAATTATATACAATTAGTTCGAGTCTGATTGGCCCGAGGTGTAGTGGTCAGTGCACATGACTATTAGCTGGTACCGGCTGGTACCTTGGATATTTTTCCCGAAAGGTAATCACCCCCAACGGCCATCAGAGTTTTTTTAAATTAGTTTTAAGTTAAAAACTGGGCTACAAAATGATGTACAATAAGTAATGCAACCCAGATCTTGTACACGCTTTGATGTACACAGGACATCTTTAGGCTGCAAATTCTTGTACAGCTTTTTGTTTAATAAGATGTGTCGTGTGTACAGGGCTTTACCGTTTATTTAAAACTAAGAATATGTGTAGTTTTGATCAGGAACTATTCGATAAATTGCGCATCTGTAAAATGTGGGTGTGATTAAATCAAATGTGACATAATGCTATATTCCTACGATATTTATAAACATAGTACCGTAATTTATGTCGGTTCATCATTCATTAGCTCTGCGAGCCGAAGGCGGCTAACCTTTCTAAATGGTCTTTAACAGGAGTTGGCAACCTTTTGGGCCTCGATCGTCTTACATGCTTATCAAAGGCTCTGAGATCACCCACCATTTCTCAGCTCTACTTTTGCATTTTTTTTCTATAAATTTATATTTATCCCTAAAACTCAACCTTTCCTCAATTAATTATGACACCCCTATTCAAGAAAAAATATTGAATACATTAAATGTATATTTTCATTTTCTTATAACTTAATCATTTATTATCAATCAAGGTTATTTTGATCATTAATTTTATTTGAAAGTACTCGATATATTTGTGAGCTTAGAAGAAATAAAGATAAACTTTTAAAAACGTTGGCGTCTGGCGGTCTAGGGGTAAGGTGTCAAGACTTCTATGCTGGGGGTCCGGGGTTCAATCCTCGGTCCTGACACAAAGTTATCTGATTGCCAAACACTTCTTTAACCTCTGACAAGACATGTATTAATCACAATTTGTGAATGTGTGGAATACCAGGCCTCCACCGTGGTTCGGATTCCACGTTAAACTGTAGGTCCTCCATTTCATCTCACAATCACCTTATTATTACATATTAGCGTAAGTGTGTACAATCCGAACGGGTAGTAAGACGCGGCGCTAGTAGTAATAATAATAATAATAATAATAATAATAATAAAAATTAAAACGTTGTAGCTTTCTCATGCGATCGACTGTAATATCCCACGAGATCGACCGGTCGATAGTGATCGACTAGTTGCCGATCCTTGGTCTATAAGATCGTCAATTTAATAGAATGACGTTCTTCTCCAAGATTAACATTGCTAATGAGAGGGTATTCTAATGAATTTGACGATAATTAGTGCTACAAATATTAATCATCCGACATTGTCGTTTTGTTGAGAATTGAGTTGACAGCACGGATCAGTCATGTACCACTCCGCTCTCACGCTGATTGAAATGATTACCAACAGATCAAACTCGTTCCTATAAACCGAGGTTTATTATTTAACAAATCCTCCAACGATAGAGTGGGGAGCATAGATCCAGTTGGTTAACATTTACGTTCTGTGGTTGTGTTCGATAAGGAATTAATAGTGATCAGGACAGACTTGATTAGATGAGGGATTATTGCAATCTGAAACTAGGAATATGTAACGGTGATACTTTCAAAACGGGTCAAAGTCATTTCAATACACAATATGTCTACATATTTAATACCTATACAGTTATTAGGGGATCGCACAAATTTAACTAGATGACAAAGTTAGAAAAAAGGTTTCAGACAATTAATTTAGTAGTCAGATAAAGAGGATGAAACCAATTTTCCAAGTCATACATTTTAGCCCCTTGCCAGTAATCGAACTAGGGAGAAGGGGCGTAAGTAACTAAGGTCAAGTATGTGGGGAATTTGCCCTAGGTAACAAATTAACTAGCAATATTAACAACGAGTAAGCTTCATATTTTAAACAATAAGAGTGTATTTTGTTCTAATTAGTTTGTAGCCGATATTGTCACGTGTAACTAGTTTGAGTACCTTTGTGGCGACTCAATGAGTGCGCAGGTGTAAGAGCACCGCTTATCATTTCCTGCAAAATAATATTTCATATTTTCTAATTTAAATAATAACACTTCAAAATAAATCAATATTATTAGATAGATTGTATTGCTTGCAGTATGTGGTAAGGCATAATATACTACTATAAATCAACACGGCTGACTCACTCACTGACATTAATGTTTACCCACTTCAAGATGAGCTAGAAACTTGAAATATGACAAACTTATAGCTTCTAGCCTGTAACCGACGGGAAAACTCCAAAGAGTTAAAAATGTTAATTTTTAACTCCGAAAAAAAAAAATCAAAATGTCAGAGCAACTTTAAAGTCGGCATGGACCTTTCTTTAGAGGTCTCTTGTGGCTAAACGGTAAGACCTTTCAAAAAATGGCTGTGGAATTACATTAGTTTACATCCACCTGCAAAGAAAACTCACTGGGAGAAAAGTGAGTATTATTAATAAAACGTCTCTAATAAATGTCCAAAATGATGTCCATTTACCTCGATACATTTACCAAATCACTTTATAGGGGAAAGATTGATGGGAACGTAATTGTAGTGTAATTAGAACAGGTAGATTGGAAACAAACGGGAAAGCGTTTGACTCTAGTGTAATCAAAACAAAGCAAATTCACAAATAAAGCACAGAACATATTCAGTTATATTGGATATTTTACATAACAAAGTACTCATGGACATTATCCTTCTCTTTGTGTGATTTAAAGCTGCTTTTGCTGTGAGCTAAATATGGAATACTAAACAGCTGCAGACATAATTGAAATTATTTTAATTTATGGTTAATCTAGAGTCTAGACCAGGAGTGTCAAACATACAGCCCTCAGGAGAGCTTAAACCAGCCCGCACCTAAATATGAAAGGAGAATAGGAATGTGGTCCGCAATTACAGACTTTGTGCCCTTGGTGTATATTGAGTTTGGGATTAGATTTTCCACTTTGCCTCATTTCTTGGAGCTCTTACCCCTCCTTAGCTTCATAAGACGCCTCTCCTCCAAAACCTCCCCTACAAGCCTTCCCTTCCAAACTCTCCCCTACAAACCCTCCCTTCCAAACTCTCCCCTACAAATCCTTTCAGCTTTCCTCCACTCTCTGTTCTGATTGTATAATTCATCAGGAAGCTTTGTGCGCAAAAACATTACATATATACCACGTGAAGCAATCAGTTGTGCAAACTGTCAGTTTTATTCGTGCTCCCACAAGGAATCACCGTCAGTTTGCTGTTCTTTTTGGATGAAACTGCTAAAGAATATACAGAACATTCCAAAGTTGGGTGGTTGAGTCGGGACAGTTTTAAAACGATCTTTTGAACTGAAAGACTTTATTGAAATATATTAGGCTGAAAAAATTGTTCAGTCAAGAAATTTAATGGCAAGCAGTGGCGTAGCTAGAGTTTGTGCCGCCTGGGGTGGTCCCTGAGTTTGCCGCCTCTCTCATTACACAACATACTTAAACCAAAGGTCAAAAATACATATAGTGGAAAAGAAAAAAAAAGATACCATGTTTATTTCTGAAGTGAACAATATAATTTCAACTCTCTAGAACTTTTTGTTGCCGTTTCTTTCCTAGTAAAATTGTCGAGGACATTGTTGAAGTTTATTTCATCTGCCAGTTGCTGTTCTATAGACAGTATGGCAAGATTTCTTAACCGCAAGGTACTCTTTATATATATTAAATATTCTTGATCAATTTTAATCTAGAGAAATCCCGTTCAAAGGTAGCAACACTAACAGTAATTTTTAGGAAAATTTGGGATAGTATTTCATACACAATTTGGAACTGAGTTTCCAAGATTGTATTTTTGAATAAACTGCAAATGTTCAGGGGGACCTTCCTTCCACGTCCCTGTTTCGTCTTGCGTAGCGGCAACAGCAATACACTCTTATGTCTTTTTCTCTCAACTAGGAACGCTTCCTTATTAATGTCATTGCAATCATTATTTGCCATTTAAAAGCTTCACTGGAGTGAAGAAGGCATATTTCTCAGCAAGAACATGAAACTGTTGAAATCTGAAAGTAATTTCTTGGATCCCTCTATCCAACGGGGAAAACATTTCTCTCAATTCAGCTTCGTATGCCAATTCAGCATCTCAAGATTCTTCACCAGCCATCGGTATATTTCTTTCTACATCGACGTTGACGAACCATGGCTATCCCAAGATCATCACACATTTCTTTGGCATAGGTTATTGAAATGTTAACTAGTTAGTCCCTATTTTCAGTTAAAAACCTTTTTAAATCCTATAGTTTTATATCAAATTGTTGTATGTTCAAACCTTTTGTTTGGAGGTAATCATGTGATTAATTTCTAGGAAGGATTCCCAAAGGCCAAGAAAGAACAGGAAGGGAAACGATTGTAGCACATCTATAAGCACGTCAGCATCTGACCCGGTAACTGTATTTTCTTCTTCAATGGTTAACTGCACCAAAACACTCAAGATTTTAGATTTTTCTTATAACACTCACAGTTTCTCTTCTTGCACTCCATTGAATTTCTACTGCGCGCTTGACACTTTGACTCGAGACTAAAGTCAGAATATCCTGCCGATGGTTCGAGGAGGAAAAACACGCGAAGAAATGTTTCACAGTTCCAAAAAATTAACAGAATTCACAGCAACGGAAGCTGCATGCACGTAAACGCGCCAAATTTAGTGGGTGATTTGTATATGCAACAAATTCTGATTTTCTGTTAAGTTCCTCAATATGTCTCTGAACGCCAGTATGTTGACCATCACAGCAGTATTACCATATGCTTGTCCTCTACAATTTTGATTATAAATCCTGGCTTTTTTAAATCTTAGCATGATCATATTTTAAATATTCTCAGCGGTTTTACCCTTTGTTTCAATGAAATTAACAAATAAATCCATTACCTTCACTTTGTTTCCATCGATCATAACGTAACGCAAAACTTGGATCGTTTGAACCCAACGAGAAATATCAGAAGTGCTGTCGAATATCATAGAAAAGTACTTGGCTTCTTTTACTTGCTCGATAACTTTGCTTCTTACTTTTTCTCCCAAAATGTCTGTGAAATTGTTCTTAATAGTAGGTGACATATAGGATCTAGAACACTTTTTCCCCAGCTTGGTTTTTAGAAAATATTTACTTAGCACTGAATCGTATTTCGTCAAAAAATAAACTAATTCTAAAACATAGCCTCTACTTCCCACCGATTCAGATTCAGAATCAGTCTCATAGTAAATTCCTTCTCGATGACCCCGTAAGGCCAAATTCTGTTTAGCTAAGAATATAATGATATCCAACCATTTTGACAGTATCTCCCTCCACTTCTTCATTTGGTTTTAGCTATTTCTTATTCCTTTTTTTATCGATTGTTGCTCCATATCTAATTCTAATTTCCAACTCCTTTCACTGTGTGAAAGCCCGAACATACTCTACACTTGATTCAAGCTCGAATATTTTAAAATAAGCTTCCTCCACATGTTGAATCCATCTACAGAATTAAAATTTGAATGATTTCTGTCTGAAAATAATCTTTAACAAAAGCAGTAAAGAGCTTCTTTGGAAGAAGAGTTCACCAACCACGATCTCAAAATATTTTAATTATTTGGAAGAGTTAAAAAAAACCATTCGCGTGTAAGTTTTCTGTTTCATGCTTGGATTGACGCACCCCCACGAACCACCAAAATCAGAATGTAACTTATATGTTGAATTTGAATGACAGTATGATAGGGAAATTTAAGTGTTATTGTATTTACATTTTATTTATTTTAGTAGTAAATAATAAAATTGTGTCTAACGTCTTGTACAATCCCGGCAGAAAAAAAAAACACTCTTCATTTCGTTGCAGTAGACCAAAATTTCCACCCCACTAAAAAGTGCCGGCCAGGATGGGCCCCTCCAACCACCCCCCCTTCCCACCTTAGCTACGATACTGATGACAAGTCTTGGGCGATGGATTTAATTTTTTTGGTTGATATTACCCGGCATCTTAATTCACTTAAGGTTCAACTTCAGGGGAAGGGCCAAATCATCACACAGTTATTTGACCATGTTAATCTTCCAAACCAAATTTAGACTGTGGGAAAAACCAGCTTGCTAAGAAATATTTTGCTCAATTCCTTCGCTTAAAACAAGTATAATGATACGCCCACCCTTAATAATTATGTTACATTAAATTCAAAAATTCCAAAAAATGTCCGAAGGCAGATTTAAGGATTTCCAACAAAATACATTTTTGTTTTCCCGTTTTTAAGATCCATTTTCAATTGATGTTGAAAGTGTTAAGGAAGAAATGCAACTTGAATTTATTGATTTTTAACGTAATTTTATTATTCGAGACACATTTATGAAAGTGTCTCTACCAGAGTTTTACTCCAAGTATTTGGATGATAAATATAAAACAATCAAAATGAACGCAGCTAAAATACTATCAATGTTCGGAAGTACATACATTTGTGAAAGTGTCTCTACCAGAGTTTTACTCCAAGTATTTGGATGATAAATATAAAACAATCAAAATGAACGCATCTAAAATACTATCAATGTTCGGAAGTACATACATTTGTGAAAGTAGTCAGCTTACGGATGAACATTTACAAAGCACAATGAAGATAGTTTCAAGTCAAAATATTTCCCCAGATTTTGATAATTTAGTAAGTGGGAAGCGATGCCAAATTCCAACACACTATTTAGTTCTTATTTTAGCAAATTGTTTTTAATATTGTAAATTGACAACTATTTTTTTATTTGCCTTTTTTGTCCACATTAAAAGAAGATAGGTTTGTAGAAATCAGTGTAATTTAAGAATAAAAAGGGGTCAAAGGAAAAAAAAGGTTAAGCTTTTTAATTCTGTATAAACATTTAAAATATATATTATAATAAATAAAAATCCCATGTGTTGCCCACAATGCCTCCTTTAGCCCTCACGTCTGTTTGAGTTTGACACCCCTGGTCTAGACGAAACGTCTATGTAGAGAGTCATTTGTCCGATAAACTTTTCCCAGAGAGAAATACCTCATTGCGTGCATAATTTGTTCGTGTTGTTAACCCGTTTTCAGAAGATCGAGGTGTGCAACAGAAAGAGAGAGAGCGCCAAAAAATTGTTACCGTCGAAAATAATGAAACCTTAGTGCTAGCTGCAGTTGCGAACGATTTTAAAGTTTTGTAGCTATTTCTGGCACTAGTGGAATATCTCAGAAAAGTATTCTTAGAGTACACCCATATTTTGTGTTATTGCACAAAGAGCTTCATTGACACGACTTTGAAAATTGAGTGAGTTTTTGTCAATAGGCACAAGAACAATTAGGAATTAGTAATAACATTTTTATTTAACTTTAACTTTTGAATGAATCAAGTTTTACAAACTACGGATAAGTTAATTGGCACCTCATGCTTCATTGGTCTGTTGAAAATTGACGGTAGTTATGAGAGGTCGAACATTTACACCCTTGGATTGTGAATGTTTGTTGTCATTGGTCACAAATTAATATGACGGTTCTTTATTGACAGTTGAATGGAGAGAATATTGAAACTTTATGAATGAACAATTTCCACATCTACTGGATGAAGTAAAATTGTAAGCCAGACTTAACATGTTCATCTAACCTAATAAAGAAAAACATTGTAATTAAAAGCCCTTGAACAAAATTTGTTATAAGAAAATACAAGTTAAAATACTGTCAAAAATTGATGTCAAAGAAAATAATGATTTAGGCAAAAGTTGTTTGTTATTTTGTGAAGAAGAAAAGTTAGTTAAAATTATAGGCGTTCATATGAAAAAACCATTAAATAACCTTGAAAACATCCACCAAATCAAAAATAGTGCTGTTATCGTGCGTGCCACCTTAAAAAAATGGTTCGAAATTTGTTTCCTAAAATGATTAGTTTTCGAGATTTCTGATGTCTCCATTTAAATGCCTCACCCGGTACAAACGTATAGCTAAAATGCATTGTGTGACGGCGCATTGCTAAAATATACAACACATTATTAACATACACTTACACAAGTTATACACACTCATACACACAAGTTACACACACGCATAAGCATTATTACACTCACGAGAGTCTCCACATACTCTTACACATTTTCTTATAAACAATAATAACATTTTCCACGTATGCCTACACATATTCTACACACAAATACACAATCACACTCATAACAGTGTCCACATCTTCTTACACATATTCTACACACTCATACACAATTACACTCATAACAGTGTTTACATCTTCTTACACATCATCTACACACTAATACACAATCACACTCATAACAGTGTCCACATCTTCTTACA
>CABFVZ010003550.1:0-44307 GCA_902151445.1 Timema monikensis
CAACTTAGAGGACTGCTACACTGTCAAGGTGTTAAAATCACTCCACAAGACACAACGTAATATGTCTCAGTTAAGAAGATGGGAACTGACACATCAATGGATCACAAAGTCTAGAAAACCACCCAACCTAAATATTCGATAATTTCAACCCAGAGACTACACCAGCATCAACTACCATCCATACAGTAATTGACAAACTTTCAGGGAATTTAGTCTTCATCAGAGAAGTTTTCATCCTTACCAATCAAGTTGGCATCATTGAAGACAACATCCTTTTCAGTCTAGTTACTACTACTTCCTGAGGAAGCATCGAAATATTGAAGTGTGTATAAATATGTGTTAGTGTCTTTTCTTTTATTTGTGTTCTACCATTTTCCTAATACTTTATCATTTTATTCATTACTAAAACAAGTAGCTCTTAATCCTTTATATTCTATCCCATTTGAACTATCTATGAAAATGTTATGAATACATTTTTAATATTTAACATTTTTCAGAGCTTCTACAGTCTTTTGACTTATTTAAAAAAATTGAGTATACTGTGAATGAAAGCAGTGTTAAATGAGCACCAAATTTAACCAAATAAACAATTATTCCAAAGATTTTTTTTTTTCAACTACAAGATACAGATACTAATAATAATATTTAGCACCGCGTCTTACTACCCGTTCGGGTTATACGCTGATACAGATACAAAATAAAACTTTAATGTTTACCCATGAGTAGCTCCGAGTTTATTAATAGGCTTGAGTGTAAAAATATAATAAATTTGGACATTAGAATAGCGGACGGGAATCTTTTACACTTCTTAATTACTAACGAGAGTTAAATTATGTAAACGTTAATTCAAATCAAATGTTTATTTAATGAGGTATGAAATAAAATTCATTCGCTTACTACTTTATTGGGTTAACAAATTCTTATCACATATAATATAGACTTTAAGAAGAACATTTAAAGAATTTAAATATCTTATAATCCTGTAATTATAATAATTCATTTACTGTAATATTAACTCAAGTTTATCAGTAAGTTATATATTATGTTTTGATTACTCTTACCAATTTTAGTTTTGAATGACAACCATGTCTTAAGACATACGAGTTTACATATGCACAAATAAAACTTACAAGATGGTTAAGATTGTACATAACAATCACATAATTTCATCAGTCATTTTGGGCTTTACAGATTAGTTTGTTTATGTTTAATAACAAGCCCTTTTCTTTGTCCTAAGTTAAGGTGAATGTTTAGATTCTAGATTTTCTTTTTTTTTAATGTTCATATTTTTATAGCCTTGTACTTCATCTTGTTGCAGCTACAACTAAATCCACATGCTGCAGAGTCAAGAGAGAATGAATTTTTTTTTAAGTTACAACTGAAAAATACAACACTATCAAACAATAAAAGGAAACAACTCATTAGTGGAGGAAATCCTTTTTAATAAAGAGAAGCTTGCTCTTAATGATCCAAAGATGTCCAGTTCATCATGAAAAGCATTTTGAAAATCATGATGAAATTGTAGTAAGGAAGCAATATTAATTTATATTAATAGAATTCAATGTGAAAATTATTGGTTTATTTGAATATAGAGTCAAACAATTTTTTTATGTGAAATTGCAGACTTTTGACATAGTGAGTATATGTAGATTAATTAACAATTAGAATAAATTAATAATTTAAAAGTACACATAAGTTTTAAGATAACAAAAAGTTATTAAAAATGTTAGTCAAGGTCACATACATGACTAACAATTAAAAATACACACGAAAAAGCACAACACTTTAAAATAACATAAATTAAACTATATAGCTAGAAAATTAACAATTGACTAGAGGTCTAAGGCTTGGCTGTATAAAATTAGAAATAAATATTGAAACAAATTGAAAATATTTTAACATTTGATTATATTAAATTTGTTGGTGAAGAAATGTTGAATTATATAAATTGATAATTGAATTCTATTTATCTGGATAATTCCCTTGCTTCTTTGTAAGCTGCTTAGAGACAGCCTTGAAAAACATACTACATGTTTCGGCACATCAACGGTGCCATCCTCAGGACATTTTAATGTTCTTGTATGAATTTCTCCAGTAAATACCAGACTCATTAAGTTGAACACCAACATGCAATGTCCCAAGGAAAATATTTTACCGTGTACAGACAAACTTGTAGTATCAAAAATAGAATTGGTGTTTGTAAAAACTTCTTTCTAGGGGTAATTTTGAAATGTTACCCCTATTTTCTCATATTCAGATCATTATAACTGACAACCACCATGAAGCCATTATGTCCATGAGTTTCAGCCATATGGAATCTCTGGCTGAAAATCTTATCAAATACTTCCCTTCTTTGTGATTGTAAGAGTATGATTAGGTCAGGAACACTTTCACAGATTATCCAAGCGGTCAGAAAATTTACTCAGCATGCAGGAAGAACAAATGACTGAACTGAAGTATGATCACAAACTTATAATTAAATTTAATGAAATGTCTGTCATTAGATATGTTTTGGATATCAGTGAAAACAGTTTCTCCTGTCATCTCCCAGTAAGCTATAAACCTAATGCTACAATTCTCAACATCATACTTGTGTGAGCAAAGATTTTTGTGTTTAACGAATATAAAAACCATGCAGAGGAATAGACTTGTCTGTGGAAGAAGTTCTTTGTGTATGCCTTTCAAAGATGCGATCACGAAATAAGTTATTTTGTTCAAAAAAGAAAGCCCAAGTTTCACATTAAATTAACAGACAGTTGGAATCATTGTTATTCTATTGAAACTTGTATTATTCTAAATTGTGATTTAATAATGAAACAATAAAAAGTAACTTTTTTTTTGCTTAAAAGTTTATAAAACAACATTATAACAACACAAAATTATTGGTAATATACCGGTATACACTAAGATTGTTTATAACCAGTAAGCCAGATATAAACTGAAAATGTTTTTATTTTTTTTATTTACAATATTATTAGTAAGCTAAGTATTAATATGTAGTAAACACTCATGTAATATTTTATTCAAAAGTATGATTTATTTATTATTTACTACTAACCTACTGCTTTAAATGTATTTATTTAATTTAACCCCATTGAATCTATTATACGTCAGCCAGGTTCATCGAGATTTTTCAAAATATTTCAAGGGTTCCCCCAAACAAAAAAGTTGGGAATCACTGGTCTAGCTACAAGGCTATCTATAATGACAAGACGCATGTGATCACACAATCTACTATAAGCATGTTTGTGAGGAGAAGATGCTCACAACAAAGTCAAGATGACAGCTCAGATGACCTCAACGACCCTCATTCTTCAACATCAAGAGGGGGTAGGTAGAATTTGTTGCAGAACTGCATTTCTCTATATAAATATTATGTGTGCATAGTAAATTTTATTTTCTGATATGAGGTTGGTGACACTGTAACACATTAGTTACATACGTGGATAATGGATATTGTTTACTTTTTAGTTCTTCTTGCAGTTTTACGTTTTACAAATATATTATTGGTTTATAAATGTTACACATAAATATATTGTAGTTTTTTATGAACTTACAATTAATGTACATGGGTACAAATTACAATTAATCTACAAATTTGACTTACGCAAAATGTGAGTTATGTATGGACCCAAAAACATAAACCTTATTTAAGTCGATGGATTACTGTATACAAAAAATAAAGTGGTTAACTCCTTCAAATGTTTAGAAAAGAAAGACCTTTCCTCATTATTAATATGTAATTAAATATATCATATAGTATTGTTTACAATATAAGACTCACTTGGCAGTTATATGTTGAAAGACTGCTGGAAATATTTGGATGAGAGCTGTCAGGAATGGTTGTGAAGGAATGTACAAATCATCTCTTGTGTCTACTTCACTTGTAGGTGTTGTGCTTTCTTCTCCAATCCGTAACCAAACTTTCCATGCTACACCCCAGATATCGGTCTCTTCACTAGCAGATACAGTCACACCAGAAGTTAGATTACCATCACTACCCTTATTCAGGTATAAAATTTCCTGGAATGCTTTTAAGGCAGCTAAGGAAACCTATAAAAAAAACAAAACAACATAAATTCTATGAATAAATGTATAGTAATAATTAAGTAATACAAAACTTATTGTGAAAATTTTTATATTTTCTTCAAGATTGTTGTGGCCTAAGATTATTTATTAGTGTTCATATACCGAGTGTTTTCTTTAGAATGAGCCTTTCTTTAGTCCTTTAGCAGAAGGTAAATTACATTATTTTATGTTTTTAAAAACTATTAACGAAGATGGTGTTATTTTTACATAAATGCAAACACACACCTCAATATCAAAAACTAACCAAAGTTCTTTTTATTCTAATTCATCAGGAATTAGTTTTAAAATAAAACCTATAGAACTTTGACTTGACCTTTGTGTCTCATTATTGAAATAATTTGAAGCTTTTCTCTAATTCCTCTGCTTTATCTATCTTTAAAAAATAATCTGCTCTCTAAGAGTCCAGTCAATGCTTCTTATAAATCTACACAAGATTAAAGAAATTTAAGTAAAATCAGTTTACTTGAGAGAGTTTGTACTTTGTAGAAATAATAACTATTTTGATTGCAAACAATATTTACTAAAATATTTTGCATACATAAAACAAAATGAGTAAAATAACAAAACATTTTGTTCACAATCTCACCTCGTTATTTTTACTGAGAGAAGAATTTTCTATAAACTCAAGTAATAGAGACCAGGCTCTTGGAAAATCTCCTAATGTTTGCAAGAGTTGTCTCTTGGTGTTGAAAACTCTTGCTGCTCCAGATAATGTCAAAACCTAAATATAAAAATATATTATATAAATAATAAAATACTATAGGATATACTAACGGGAGATCAAACATAAGTAGAGTAGCATAAAAGAGGGTGAATACAAGATATTTGTAATAACAAGTAGTTGGGTGAGCTATGGCCTTTTTTTTTTATAGATTTTGAGGCATTAATTATAAGTGAGTGGGGGTGCAAGTCGTTAGCACAAACCAATTTTATTTAATATTAGAGTTGGTTCGAATCCACTATTTCTCGAATCCGAATCCACATTTTATTTTCGAATCTCGAATATCGAATCCGAATCCTAGCAAATCGTTATAAATTTTAATGATTTACAAATAGACCTACATTACACAATATAGGCCTAAACTGTGAATTAAGGTTTATTTCAGTCATGCTTTCAATTATAATCACCCCTCCTTCCCAAAATATAGGTTGAAATCCAGCCAAATTAAACAATCTAGACTCATATTATTGTTTAAAAATCAAATCAATCAAAAATTGAGTGTCTTTTAGTTATTTTTAAAAGTGTTGTTAGAATGGGTTAAGTTTCTAGAAAACATTTGAAATAAACAGATTAGGCCTAGGCAAGTGCAAGATTAACATTATAATTATATTAAACAAAGTGTAATCTATTTATGGAGCATTACATCATAAATGCTTTGGTATTGTTGTGACCTACCCCCCGTGGGATCGATCTATCAGGGTAGCTTGCGGGAGGGGTTAGGTTGCAGGCAAGGTAATTGCGTGGGTTTGAAATAATGTGTAGGGTTACGAATTTTGGTTTAATAAAAGTTACTAAAGGATAATACAAAATGTGATGTTGAACAAAATATAAAATAAATTTAAGATATTGGACGCTTGCGTTCGTGGAAGAACTGGTTTAAATAGTGTAAACTTAGACTAATGGAATTGAATGACATGGCTCACGACCCCCTACAGAATTCGATTTCGGGACCCTGGGTTCGAAGGATTCCCTGAGTACAAGTGTTACTGATGACCTAAAATCTAGTCTGCTATAGTCAAGTCAGGTAGAATAACTGCCTTTGATATTGATGGAAATGTGACAGCCCTGATGTCAACAAATAAAAGGCATTTATAGCCCGATGTGGCCCCTTTCCTTGCCAACTAGAACAAACACTGTTATGAGTAGTCACCATTCTCCTTTAAACGTTTATAGTTCATTACATCATTTATGCTAGGCCAGCACTTTAGCGTGCGCATCCAAAAAAGTTATGTTAGTATAAAGATAAAAGGTCATTTAACCATTGTTCAAGAAGCATACGTATTATTCAGAACATTACATTGGTGCTGCAGACTAGTGTGTTTTATTTTTTATCGTACATAGTAAAGTAATCATGTCAGCTTATATTGGTTAACTAACTTAAGAAATTTAACCCGCTTGTTGATGAGTGGGAGGTGTTTGAGCGGAAAATAACTTTAAATGCCTTACTTTATTTTCCCTGAAAGCTGTATTTGTATGTTAATCATTGTCTATCATCAAATGAGTAGTTTATTAATGTATTTCAATGTTACCTTGTTTACCTACAACTGCACATGCATTGCATAGTAAGTGAAAGCTTTTCCCCTTAACATATCTGAAGAAGTATTCCTTTTCCTAATATTAATAAAAGATATCTATTTTTTTTTGTTTTTATTTGCACTTATTATACATACTCAACTAAAGTGAAAAAATGAACACACATAAATGAATGCAGCAGCAAACCACCTACAAATGACTGTAAATAAATCATAGCCTCAGAACACAAGACTACAATAACATATATTATATGAATGTCCATCAGCTGATATTGGTGTGCATGTAGCATTGCCAATCGACCTTGACCTCAGAAATGTTGTGATGTTAGGTACTGCTGACCAAAATAAATTTCCTGGATGACTTACCGAAAATGTCATCGCGAGCTACTGGTAGCTTGCAATCAACGGTTTGGCAGACCCTGCTTTAGACCATGTAGCCTCAGAACGAGTAAAATGAGCAAATAAATTTAATAAATGCATTTCAAACCTGTGTTTCTGCCCACTGTTTTTGTGCAGTGTTCCTTGAATGATGAATCAAAATATTACCACCAGTGTCGACTTTTTCATTACTGGCAGAATTTGACAGACTTCGAACCTTATCAAGAAGAGGAAATAGGACCTGAAAAAAATTAATATATATATTTATTTATTTTTGCTAAAAAAATAGACTGTATATAGAAAATAATGCTATGGAAGCTTTTGAAGGATCTGTAGATTTCAAAATAGGAGTATGTGTGATAAGTACAGTCAACTACATAGATGGCATGGTAGTACTGGTGAAGAAAGAAAGACTTAAAAATATCAAAGATGTGTATGGAGCTGAGACATGGACCCTGAGCAAAAAAGGAAATGAGTATTTGAAAGCTTTGAAATTTAGTGCTGAAGGAGGATAGAGATGATAAAGTAGACAAATTGTGGAGTGTAATTGGAGAAGGCTGTAAGTGCAGAAATCAAAAACTTCTAGAAATCACATTTTAGTGAAATCTTAAGTTGTTTTAGGCTTGATAAATACAAAAAAATATATTTCTGATTAAAACACATTTTTGAATTATTTACTAGATATGGTTTTTATTTAATTTTTTTTTATAAGTAGATAACGCAGACAACAATGAATGTACCTTCGTTAACATAGGAAACATATGAAAGTTCCAGAGTGAATTTAGGGATCATAATATAACTTTAATTATCGATATAACTAGAACTAAAAAAAATTAAAAAAAAAAACACACACAGAGAGCAATTTTTTTTGAATGATCAAAGATGTTTAGCAGTAAAAAGGTAATGGAAGATTCAAATCACATAGTAAAATGTTTAATATAGAATTATGTGAATGGTTATTTAAAAAATAAGATATGAGTTTACACACGAGTAAAAAAGCAAACACATTATTTAAACACATTGTTCTTTCTTGCAGTTAGCGTTCTATTCAGTAGTTTCTGTTTTAGCCATGGCACAATTTTATTTTTTTCTTCTTTTCTACTTCTTTATCTTTGTCTTCATCATCTCTGAAAAGATCTTCGTAGAATGACCTATATGAAGGTTTAAGGAACTCATACTTAGCTCTGAGATCTTTTATTTTCTCAGAACTTATCTTTTTTGCATACCTAATACTAGGGAGCTTGTTTTCTTCAGGAAGTAACTGTAGTTGTTTATTTTTTCTCAATACATTAACTCGTACCCATTCAGGATTGAGGCCAATATTGGTAGCAACCTTGACCAGATGTGGCTTTGATGAAGAGATCTTGATGTGAGATGCCTTACTGATATCCAGTTTGCTTGTGTTGGTGGATTCATTGGCCACAGAAGAAAAATCAATGAAGTCATTTTGTTCCATAGAAACTAATTTGAAAGGGTTTTTCACTCTTGCTGATTCTACCACATATTTCAGTTCTTCAGGAACCATCACTTGAAACTTTCTTCGGCGTTTATCAATGATGCCAAAGTCACGGCCACATGACATAAAGCTGTGACCACTGACAAGATACTTAGGCTCAATAGACTTAAAAACTCCCTTTGAAACCAAATAAATAATGGCCATCATTAACATCCTTTTCTTATTTTGTGCAGCGCAGTTGTCGCAACAAATAATGAGCTTCTTCTTGGTTATGAGTCCTTAGAAAATTACCTTAAAGAAATATGACACAATTTCGTTTCCTCCTCGCCCTGCAATTACCTCATGCCACATACACATGTAACTAGTACTGTCAATTGCAATGTGAATGCACAAATTATACATTGACAGCTGACGGGAATAGAACATGGTATTGTGAGTCAATATCGGAACAAACCTAACTTGCTGTAAGTCCATACAGACGGTGTTGTCTTAGTTGCTGGAAGATGAGGGTAAATAAAATCCAACTTCATGATACTTTGAGTCTTTTCAGCCTTTCGTTGATGAAACTCTAAATTGAATTTTGCTTCAGTTTTTTCTTTTTCCCTGGATGCAGATGATAATTTTACATGATATTTGTCACACTTTTGACATGAGTCAATGACTGGAGAAGCAAATTTTAATTTTGGAAAGTCCTTGGCAAAAATCTGACTATAATATTGATATGAAACAGTGTAGGATACCTATTTTTGAATGCACTGTAAATGCGATGAACATTCAAATCTGGACTTAGGTACTCCCTGGAACTTTTGTTTCTTCCATAATGGCTTTCATGACGGAGGAAAGCGCTTAATGTGCTCTAACACTATTTCTGTCATTTTCTGTGAACTTCATTTTCCAGGGCTCTTACCACTTCCATCTTCATAAACAAGACACCCACTTTTCTTATTCTCTTACAATGTTTGTAATTTTCTTGAGGTGATGCAAAAAATCTCTTTAAATGTCTTACTGCAGATCTATACATTCTTACCTTGTCCATCAGGTGTGATGTAATTTATTGTAACTTGCCGCCTACTTTCTCTAGCATCTTCATACGTGCCATGTCGCCTCCTGCCAATGTTCACTATTTGAAACCGATTCAACAAAGAGGTACCTTGCTGTTCTTCTGACAGTTTATTCAGTTCCATTAAAATATATTCTTTATGTTCAGGTGAAAGATTTTTATAAGAATAATGACATTTGCAACTCACGTTTCTTGGTGGTGGAACCTTTCCTGAAACGCGATTTCCACTGGTGGTTGTGTATGGTTTTCCTTCTTGCCTAGCAATTTTCTTTTTATTTATTATGGCTTTATTTGTTTCGTGATGGTCCTCAGATATATCTTCAAATTTATATAATAAAACACAACACAGAAATACCAACACAATCCGTAATATAGCTGACTACACAGCGAGTGCACTGCTGACACACACAACTTAGATCTTAGACTGAACAAAGGAAACATGGTTAGCTCACAGCTGAAGCTGGCTGGCACATTCATCGCTTTCCACGAAACTACAACAAGCTGTTACAGGGATTGCGAGATCTATCAGTGGCTGTAGGAACTATATTTGGTTTCTAGGGCACATTCAGCTTACTATACCTTATTGGCGATGGAACATACTACACTTTTCAATAGGAAAATAATTTTTCACTTTCATGACACATTCAGCCTTTTCCATTTACACTCCACAATTGTGTTACTAATGAAGGAGTTTAAAGAAGAGTTAATGAAAAGAGAAACATTCTGCAGATGATTCTATGAAAAGGCCATCTGTTTAGTTCACAATATGAAAAGTAAAGGTTTATGGATTGATGTTATTAAAGGTAGAGTGGAGGGGAGAAGGGGGAAAAGGACGTTGATAAATGCAACTGAGGGTGACCTCAAATAAGAAAAGAAGAAGTTAAAGGATCTAAAAAGGAAGTTGATGACAGGACATGCTGGAGGACTCAATTTGGACAAGGCAATGAACATATAGAATGTAAGAACAGTTAGTAAATAATAAAAAAATTAATTCAATTCAACATATTTGGTTGTGAGAAAAAATTATTTAACATAATTTCTTAAGCTAGATATCTCCCTTTTCCCTGAATGTTTGTAGTTTGGATATTGATTGAAGTTTGCTTCAACCATAAAATTTATCTAAAGAGGATTTACTAGGCAAGAATTGCTATACAAGTAAGTTGGTTAGGATAAGTTTACATAAAATATGATATGAGTGACTTTATCATAGATAATTGATCAATTTAAAATTTCATAATATATGTTTTCTAAATAAGTAGTATTAATTTTTAGAGAGTATTGAAAAATTATATTCATAAAAACCATAATAATCATATTAACACTAAATTAATAAAAAAAGCTAGTAGTTAATACTTAGTTTAGTTATTGTTATTGTCTATTTTTTTTTTATTGTAGATTATTTAAAGGTTAAATATTTACCTTTATTTTCTTATATTTTAATTACTAACTGAAAATATTTTAATGTTGCTGATGAACATTTAATATTCTGAGCATGTATTTTTATTATTCTGTACTCTGTAGGTAGATTTTTTTTAAATATTTGTTCAATTCATTTTCTACAAATGTGACTTGATTATGGTCCTCGGGGGTTCTTAAGGAACTTTTAGTTTTTAAATATATGTCAAGTTCTCCAGCTAATGGATGAAATAAATAGCCTACTTATCATCTATAGATGAACTTGTATAGATTTACTTTGTCTAGCCGCCAAATGATAAAAAAAAATATATGTTTGTTTAGTACTTGAGGAAATAACTATTGGAACTGACAAAAATTAAAATTCACATTCATCCAGACAAAAAATAGAATTGAAAAGAGTAGAGGGTAGGAAACCCTACCCTGTATAAGGTTGTGAGTAATATTTTTACAGCCTATACCATGTGAAGTTGCCAGTAACATTTTTAAAAACTGAATTAAACTATGAGGTCTGCTCAAAAAGTTTCCAAACATTTTTTTATAATTTTTCCGGGCTTACCTACAACTTATTATGCTTTGTCACCTTTAAAGTACATGCCTCCTCGGTTGATACACAACTCCCAATGGCGTTTCCACTTCTTGAAGCAGTTCTGATAGATGTTTATCGAGATTGCGTGTATGTCAGCCTGCGATTTTTCTTTAATGTCTTCAATTGTGTCAAATCTTAGCCCTTTCAAAGTGGATTTTAATTTTGGGAACAGGAAAATGTCTACCGGGGTCAGGTCAGGGGAGTAAGGAGGTTGAGGAAGCACAGTGGTCTCCGTTTTTGCGCAAAGGTAACTAGCGATGCGTGTGCCGGCACAGTATCATGATGGAGGAACCAGGATTTGTTTTTCCATAACCCAGGCCTTTTTCTCTTAGCATTTTCTTGCAGGCATCTCTGAACTTCAAGTTAATACCAACAATTTACTGTATGGCCCTCTGGTAAAAATTTATGATGAACAACATCGTTGACATTGAAAAAACGCCAGCATGACTTTAACGTTCAACCTGACCTGCTACGCTTTTTTTCAGTATCGACAAATTTTTTCCATCCCACTCTGAAGATCGAGTTTTCATCTCGACATCATAGCCATAGACTCATGTTTCAACACCAGTGATAATTCTCAACATGAAATTTTCGTAATCCAAAAGTTCCTGTCACATTGCAACTCGATTGTCTCTCTGACCATGAGACAGGAACCGTGGGACGAACTTTGTAACAACACGCTGAATTTCCAATTTTTCAGTAAGAACGTCATGACACGATCCCATTGAAATCTTAATTTCATCTGTGATTTCTTTAACAGGCAATCAACAGTTTGAATGCACAGTTCAGCAAACTTGGGCCACATGAGTGATGTCAGTTGATGTTGAGGGTTGTCCTGATTGCAGATCATCACCAGTTGACTGCTGACCACATTTGAATTACTTAAACCATTCATAAACCTGTGTACGACCCAGGCATTGATCTCCATAAACTTGTTTCATCTTTTCATGAGTTTCCTTAAATGTTTTTTCGAGTTTGACACAAAACACCTACAGCAAGCTTCTAAACAAAACAATCAGCGTGATAACTAATCGGAATAGAATGACAAGGTCAACAGCATGTTAATTGCGAAGCTTTCCACTATAAAGCGTCACATATTGTACATCTCTGTATCACGTTGGCGTGTTATATAAATAGTCTGGTAACTTTTTGAACAGCCCTCGTATAATAATATAATGAAATTTACTTAACTGGCTCATTTCCTGGAAATGTTGGACTAACACACTGCACACGGTCGAAGTATCACAGTTTCAACTGTCGAATATTTACCAAATACAGGATATTTAGAATGTTTACTTTGTATTCACTTTTAAAATACAAAACTATTTTTTTTGTTCCAGTCAAGGTTATTTCTGAATTTTGCATTATTTCTCTTCTTTATTGAATAATAAAATGAAATTTAAAAAAACGTGTAATAGGAGGCAGTTTTTGAATGTTTCTCTTACAACTTTTATAAAACAACACATTCTCATAAAAATTAAGCTCATACAAATTTAAACAAACTAAATTATTACCATAATTATGCATTTTATTTATTTTCGAAGGTATGCTCAAGTTAAGAATCAAAATTATAGGTTAAGAGCTTTATTGTTTGGATATTCAAATAATTTTGTGGTCAACTTTTATCCATAGTATATATGAATCACCAAGTGTGGATAGCTCTTGTCAACAAATAATAAATTTTTTGGGGAGCATTTAATAACAAAATAAGCTTGTATCCATTTATTAGTGAAAATTAGTGCAACTTGGTCATCATAGTTATGAAAAAATAAACTTATATGGTTCAGGACTAGTGTTAAATGGCAATTAGCTGCTTGCGAGTCTGTAATTAGAAGGTGTGAGCTTGATATGGGGGCAAAAGTCATTATTTGCTTTAGCCGAATAAAGGGTATCCTCCTCCTCTTGGCCTTATTCTTCAATGAGCTTGGCTTCTACAAACCTGCTAAGGTTTGGCTCGGGGTCTACATGATGACAAAAGTGATGATATTTAACTGGATGCAAAGGAGGAGTTTAGTTTGATGCTTTTTGTCAAGAAGGAATCAAATGTGTTGTCTTCAAAGGTTTAGTGGCAGAAAATTAATATTGGTGGAGACAGGCATGGTATGATCTGGGGAAGGAAACAAGTAGCTTTGTGCATGTGATGTGTCAAAATAAATAATAAGAGAGAAAGGAGGAAGTAAGGGAGGTAGCCCGAGTAGTTATGTCGAGCCGTGATGATAAATAATTAAAAAAAAATGAAATGGCCTGGAATGTTGTCAAAGAAGATGAGATGGCCCTTGGCACCTAAAAGAAATAAGGAAAAAGGTGAATCGAATGGTTTATTCGTGCCAGCAGAGGAGAGGATATATAAAAAAACAAATAACTTTACACTGATAGCAGCATATAACCCAAATGAGTAGAAGGCCCATGTACTCCAATGGTCTAATAACAGATCCATCCAAGAGTCGTATCGGGCCCAGGGTCATTATTCACTCATATTTTACAATTATTGCCATTGTACTATTGACAGCATTAAGCCTTACTGAACTGAAGCTGGCTGTTTTATCTGATAGCTTATGATCTTAATTGATCACTCATGTGCAGCTGACAATTTTTATACGTCCATTACAGACTGCCTTAAAATATGAGTAAATAATGACCCTGGGCCCAGGATTGCTCTTAAATAGCTCAGTGGCTAGAAAATGTAAGTACAATGCTAAAGGCCCTGGGTTCAATCCCCATTTCCAGGAGTAATTTTTCAATCTAAAGAATATGATGGCTATAGCCATGATAGACAAATATAATAGTTTGGCTATTTAGTCCATCGCAATAATTTAAAATAAAAAGTTTAAAGTTGATTCTGGAATATAGCTTAACTATTGTATAGGGCCTATCACCTCTAGGGGAGAGATCAGCACTACTCGGAAAGGGTAGTTCATTCAGAAAGTGCAAATTGTTGGGTAGTTGCACTCTATACTTTAGAGGTGGTCAACTAAGAGTACAACTTTTCATGCAACACTCAAGTTTTTTTACAAAGCATTAATTTTCATTTGTTTTTTGTTGTTAGTTTTTAATACATTTTATATGACCATGAAATAGTTTAGAATTTGACCTAGAGATGGGTTGAATCCGCTATTTCTTGAATTCGAATCTACATTCTATTTTTAAATCTTGAATCTCAAATCCAAATCCTAGCAAATTCTTAGAAATTTTAATGAATTACAAATATAGCTACATTACACAATATATTCCTTAACTGTAAATTAAGATTTATTTCAAACATGTTCCAATTTTAATCAACCACAAACACCCCTTCCCTTGCAAAATACTGGTTAAAATACAGCCAAATTAAACAATATAGACTCATATTATTGTTTAAAAATAAAATTAATCAGAATTTGAGTGCATTTTAGTTATTTTTAAAAATTGTTGATAGAATGAGTTAATTTTCTGAAAAAACATGTGAAATAAACAAAGAGATTAGGCCTATTTACCTTTTGTTCAACTTAAATCATCAATGAAGGATTAATTTATTTTTAATAAGAACACAAAAATAAAAATACAAACAGATTTAAAAAAAAGATACTAAAACAACATACTTAACAATTAAACATACAATGGAAATAGTGAACTCAACAATGCCTAGGAATGTTGTATTATTATTTTCTTTTATATCTATTATCTATCTTGACGTAAAAAACAAGATATATATGCAATTTTTTCAATGTATCAATTTCTGAGAATACATTCGATTTAAAAAGTGAACAAATTTTCGAATCTTGCAATATGTTCATTCCCATTTCATTAGGCAGGACTACGTTTTAATATAGTTACAATTACTTCAATAACATATTTAAAAAAAAGATCAACTCTTAGTTAAAATCAATTTAAAAACAAATTATCAATTAGCAAGTCGTTAGTTGATTTTTTTAAACTTGAAATCCATACTAAGTGAGCAGACTACCTGAATCGATTCCAAACAAACAATCGATATATGATACGTAGACCAGTTGGCATAAATAAAGAGTTTTATCGGTGTCTAACTGTTGACAGTATTTATTTTTCATGAAACCCAACAAAATTTGTAACGTAAGGATCATATGAAATAAATTGGGGTTCTTTGCATAGTTGTTGATAATTAAAACTAGTTGGGTAGTATATATTAACAGTCATGTTTATTTAATCATCACTCTGGCGAGTAAACATATATGTAATGGAAGCTGACTTGGTATTGTGCGTAATGTGTTCTTATTTCTTATTTTAAAAAATGCCATAATTTGTTTTATTTATTTAGAGTTTATTTGTAATTCTAGTTTTGATTTTCATTTTTTGAAGAGTTTTAATGTGTTCATTAAAATATTTACAAGATTGTTCATGAGGTGAAAGTTTCAGAAGTGAGCATGCGTAAAGGTCGAGTTCAAGTTTCCCATAGAGGTGGAAGGGTAGGGTATTAGGCACATTAGATTTTCTACACCTAACAATCATTATTTTTTCTTTTAATAATGATTTTATTCTTATCTCTTTTGTCTGACAAGGTAATGATTACGGAATACTTGTCAGGATTCGAGGATTCAAAGATTTGAATGGCCCATCTCTAATTTGACCAAAAGATTGTATACAATTAAATTTTACTTTAGTGATTTCTTTAGGACATGTCAAATTCATTATAGTAATTATTTGTCTTCTCTAATATTTAAGTATCATGAGGTAGAGTCTTTTTATACAAACTAATATATAATTTTTTTAAACAATGTAAGAAACCCCTTAAAAAGAGGCAATAGTATTTTAGTCAGCAATTATCTAAAATAAATTAAATTTACAGGGCATTGTTTCTATAATGATCAATATTAAAATTACGGGAATAGAAAGCTATACATAAATTTAGGATATGAAAATGAAAGCCAAAGTTCATACTCTATTTGGGTGTACCAAGAGTATTTTTTTAAGTTAGAGAATTTCTAAACACTAGCCAGACAAATGCTGGTGCATTTCCTTAACAATAGCTCCTAAGTGTAAGTAGAGAACCTAAATGAGCAGTAAAATGCTTGCTCCTAAAGAAGATAAAATGAATAAGTCTTAAATCTATTGCTTTCCCAGTAGATATAGTTATCAAATAAATATGGCAGTTAGAGATAGTTTTCACTTGTGACAGATTGAAGGGGAAAATATTTATATGGAGCCTGAGGATTCAAGACCATTTATAGCTCAAAGAAGTTTAATTGGTGCTTGATAGGTTAAAAATAAAAATTCAACTCATTTATAAAAACATTTAAAAAAATACGAATGAAAATGAAAATGCCCAAGCTACCTTAGGAAGGAGAAGACCAAATAGGAGTTTAATAGTAAAGCTAAATATTTCTTTATCTTTAAGTGAAAATATAAAATTTAACATTAATAAGATTTCAAAAAACACATTTGTTGCAAAATAATGAAGCTTACCTGCCATAAAACCGCTTGCCACGTCGGCTGGTGTAAAAGACCACCATGTGCTGAAATAGTAGAAAAAAGTGTCTGACCTGCAGACTTTCTCACTGCTGGTCTAGAGTCCACACACAAATCACCTGGAATCACAAAAACAACAAATTAATATTAATTAGTGAAATAAACAATTAGGATAAGTTTGATTCATTTAATTCCTACATATAGGTTGTTTTAATCAGGACACATATATAAAAACCATGATAGAAACCAATATATGGTCTATTAACATAATATATCGTTCATAACTGCTATTTATATAAATGTATGTACCCAAAAACTTAAAAAAGGATATAATGAAGTTAGATACAGATGGTGCGTCACCACTCACTTTACAATTTTTATATATTGTATGCATGCAAAAATAATAATACCGGAATACGGAGGAACATTGACTTTGTAAGCCAATACTCAAATGAAAGAGTTGTTTCAGGTAATCCCATGTTCATAAAAATTATTTTAACATCTAATATAGTTAACATATCAGTGGCGTGTGGTCAATTCTGGACATAGGGAAGTAATGAGGCTACAATAAAGAGGGTCTGATGGACCCTAGTATAATTAGAAGCTCACACTGGTCTTTTTATTTTTTTGTATAGTTAAAAATATTCAGGGTAAGAAACGATGGGAGGTGACCGAAACTATGCATGGAATACAACTAAATAATTAGTGATCTTAGAAATATTACCACAATCATTGTTCAGTCTCTGAACTGTATATATTTAATATTGTAAAATAGCCTTTATGTAATAGTTTGTTTAACCTAGTTCATTTTTATTTAGTTCCCTATTTTTATTGGTTTGTTTGTGTTAGTGGTTCTTTTTCTTTGGTTCCCGCCGTTTTTGAGTTTTTCCCTCCTTTTTTGAGAGTGGAAAGGAGGGGGAAAGTAGGTCGTTTGTTCCTTTTGCTAGGCAGATCAGCTTGGGACTCTGTTGGTGTTGGGTGTCTGATACGACGACTGCATCTTTTGTTGTCTAAATCATTGTTTATGTGGAGTCTGTGCTTCGGGCCCTAAAGGGGCCTCTTTGGTCCAAAACCACAGCCACTATTCAAGAATTGCCGAGGAATTACCGTAACGACCTTGTTCCCTATTCCTTCCTATACCAACCCACAAGGTAAACCTCCATTTTCGCGGAACCTTATTTTGCAGAGGTAAGCATTTATCACATGTTATATACAGTCCACTTTTTATCGATGTTGTTGTTGTTTTGTTGCTATAGTTTGGTGACTGGAAAGAACAATCATTAAACTATATATACAGTCAACTCTCGATTCTACGACCTTTCATGGCTCCCTAGAAAAGGGTCGTTATTATTTCGAAGGGGTTATTATTGGAATTTTAACCAATTTTGTTCAACCCCCGACTATCATACGCAAAAATTGTATTTTTTAGACAACATGAGGGGAAAAAACCTAACTATTTCTTGAAGACATCCATTATGGAGGTCTGCTTATTCTTAGCGCCAGTTTTCTCGACGAAGTCTTTCACATTATAGAACTGAGACCACAGCTCTTCATTAGCGCCCTGGCGCTTAAGTGCTCTTGAGTAGATGTCCCAGGTTTCAGAACATCTTTAGTCATGGGGATGTCTTCAGGCTCTTCTTCCATTTCTACATCCCCCTCTTCATCGCTGGACTCCTATGCTCCATGATTATATTGGCATCATCGAGGGTGCACCAAACTGTGATTTCATCATCTGCTGCTATGTACTCCTCATGCGTGCAGTCTGGGGCTAATCTCTGCCACGTTTCGTCGCACAGCCGTGTGAAAGTCAGGTGGGAAGATGAAAGTGCCGTTGTTGAGCCAGGCTGCGGTTCCATGGAGAGGCCCACCTGCAGTTCTGTGGAGGGACTTGGCTGGGAACTGGCGTCCACTGGCAGGCAGTCATCTGGGTCTTCGGAACTGACAGCGGTGGGAAACACACAGATGGCAGCCTTTTCGTTGACTGGTAGGACAAAGTGGGCGTGTCGGAAGCAATTGGCGATTACCGCCGGTCTCACAGCCCTGAACATGTCCCACTTTTTGACCTCCTTGCCCATTTCGAGATTCCCAACCATACTCTGCACAAGTATTTCGCAGAACTTCACCTTCACTTGCTGAATTATTCCATGGTCCAGGGGCTGAAGCATGCTGGTGGTGTTCTTTGATGGTGAGGCACTCCTTGCTCCTCTTTGCACCCTTGCACATATCCCCTTTTAAAGCAAGAGTGTAATCTGGCATGAGGTTGTAGAACATCATCTGCATTGTATACATCTTGAAGCTGATATCGCCTAAGGATGTTTTGGAGCAAGGGCATCCACTCCCTCATCGGTGTTGGGTCGACCAATGTGCTTTAACCAACGACCTTGTGGATGGTTATTCTGTGACGCACTTTGAAATGCTCTAGCCACCCACTTGAACACAAAGTTTTCTATACCTAACCTCAGGGAAAATTGATCGGCCTTCTTATGCATCATCAGTTCGTTTATAGGCACGTTTTGTTCCTTATGCTGGCTGAACCACCATTCAAATTTTTGGCCTATACATTGTGGCCTTTTATATGCACTGGATTCACAATTTCTTCTCTCATTTTGAGAATCGTGAAAAGTGTTAACTTCGGGACTTCATGCCGCCGCGCAATCTCCGTCTTTGTAATATTCTTCTCATCCCCTTCCTGGATGATCTCGTACTTCTTCATGAGCGTCAAGAAGTTCCTCATTCCACTCATTTAATTTAAATTATAAGTTCATATCAAATTTAAAAAAAATAGCGTTGGTCATCAAAAATCGTTCACAAAATCAAACCAAAAATGTAACCAAATCGAGAATTGAAATAACAATGGCAAAAACAAGCCTGGTGCGTTATAAAGTGGCAGTCACATGCAGGGAAACATTGTCCTGCTTGTGGGAGGAGGTGGAGAGAGTAAAGTGCTATTGGCTGGAACTGATGGGTGGTGTCTATTTTTATACCTGACCAACCCCAGTTAATAGCAATATAGTGCTCACAAAGATAATCACAATGAAGCAAACTAAATAAGTGCAACAAACACATTTTACAGCCGATTTCCTTAAAATTTTCTACCTTTTTTTCCACGTTTTTTCGGTTCCCCCCCAAAAAGGGGTTATTACGTTGAGAGGGACGGTATTTCCGTGGTCGTAGAATCGAGAGATGACTGTGTATATATATATAAATTATTATATTAAACTCAAAAAATATATATTGTCTTTTCCTTATTAGTTTGAAACAATTTGTTATATTTTTCTAACTAAAATATTAATGTTTGGTTCATAACATGTCTTCAAAAGCACACAAGATTTACTTAAGTACAACCTAAGACGATTTATAACCGTGGACCTCACAAAGCTCATTGTGACATGACATGGCTGTAGAAATATTATTGACTTAAAAAATGCATACTATATTAAGAAAAGTTTTATTTTTAAATGTTTATTTTAAGTTGGGAATGTAGGGGACATGAGTAAAGACCAGTGTTTTTGCAGTTATTATATCAAAACTTCTTTTGGCCAAAATAAATAAAATTTTGCTTCACTACAAACAATAGAGCTTAACTTTCTTCACATGTTGATATCAACCGTTGTAGAATATTTGTCATGAGCATCGCGAATGAATGAAGAGAAAAAGTTGTCATTAAATTCCAGGACACCCTTGACAGATATTCAAGAAATGTTTATATAACCATGTGAAACAAAATTAAACTCTATGTTTGTACTGAAGCAATATTTTATTTATTTCAACCAAAAATATGTTTCAATATTAAAACTGCAAAAACACTCACTATTTCTTTCATTACCTACATCCCCACCTTAATGCCGGTGTGAGACCCCAATTGTGTTTGCATACCATATATTTGCCATTCATGACCTATAGTCTTGGGATGGTAGTTAAGAGCTATGGAAGAAGGATTACTTATAACATTATATTGTTGGAAAATGACTAAATGTTAATCTTCAAAATAATAATTTAATCCATAAAATTACCATATGGGTTTGCAGAGAAGAACTTCATATTCGAAAATAGCTTCTTCTAAAAAAATAACAGATACAATATTTTATTACCTCCACATTGTTCCTCGTGATGGTGGGTCAATAAGTCGGCCATGGCCAACTACTTCTCTCTTTGCTAGTAGTATAATGAACAAATGAAGAGTTGTTTTTGATAACATCATGTGCACGCTGAGATGGAGTGGGACTGCCTGTTTCATTTATTTTATTTTTTTTCTTGTCAAAAAACCAGGATGAAAAACTACGCTTCAAAATATGACTTATGAATACACAGCAGCTTCCACTTTTGCACTTGTTAACACAATCGTCATTCTACCACTGTACGCAAAGAAACAAACTGCTTCTCTTGGAGGATCAAACAAGTGACTAAAAGTGAGTGAATGACATTAATCGTGATGATGATGATGATAATAATAATGATAATAATCCTCATCATACTTAATTACACCATATTCCAAAACCATATAGTGAAACACTTTATAGGAACTTTGGTATTTCCATTACCGGAAGCAACTTTATGCATATGTGATGTAAACCTACTAAAAATTCCTAGCAGTGAACTTTTTTCACACTGACAGGAAAAATAGTGGCAATAATAATTAAATTATGTACTTACTATAATTTTTATAAATTATCATTATCATTATCATTATCGTTATTATTATTATTATTAGCACTGCATCTTACTACCCGTTCGGGATATACACAATTACGCTAATATATAATGGTAGGGTGATTGTGAGATGAAATGGAAGACCTAAAGTGGGATCCGAACCATGGTGGAGGCCTGGCATTCCACACATTCACAAGTTGTGATTAATACACATCTTGTCAGAGATGGAGGAAGGGTTTGGAAATCAAATAAATATGTGCCGGGACCGAGGATTGAACCCTGGACACCTAGCACAGAAGTCCGACACCTTACCTTTAGACCCCCAGGTCACCAACAACAATGGTTGTTTAAAAAGAGTGTAAAATGCAATATGCATTCGTATTTTTTTAATATTTCGGTTAAAATACATTTTAAGAATGATTTTAGTGAAATAATCTTTCATCAATTCTATTCAATTTTCATGTTTGTATATTATAAACAATTTAAGAAAATCATCAATATAATATGGTATTTTGATCAAATTTAATATAAGTTTATTAATAAAATGTGCCTTAACCTTAATTAATTACATACCTAGTCTAGCATAAAGGCACATCCATAGTTTATCAAAAGGTGGCATGTTGGGTGTTCCTGGAAAATCTGGGAATACAGTTGAATCTCCTGACAAAGACTGACAGAGTTTTTCTTTATTCTGGTAAAAGTAATCCGATATGTTCCACTGAAAAATTAAATATGAAAAATAAATTAAGAATAAGAAGAAAACGTTATAGATATAATTATATTATTTATATTAATGTAAATTTTATAAAAATAGTTTTATAGCTATTTTTAGGGGGATCCCCCAATGAGTCTTTCTGTTCATGCATATGCAGTGTTAGTAAAAAAGAACTGAACAATTTAAATTGTTAACATACGCTTTTAATTGAAATTCAAATAACTTTAAACATAAATTGGTTAACACTGCAGTTTTTCCTCATGATGTTAACAACCCTGTTTGTGTGTATTAGTTCTCAAGACAATTTATTGCTTTGACACTCCAATATACTTGAGGGGCAAAGCTCATTTTTATGTTAAGGGGGGGCAGAAGGGAGCGCGAGTAATTTTACAGTTTTTATAGCATTACATTTTTTTTGGCCATAATAAATAAATATTTCTCCAGTAGCAACATAGAGTTTGGTTTTCTGCACATGCTAATATCAACAGATCTTGAATATATGTCAAGGGTGTCATGGAATGTTGTTAAAACTTTTTAAATAAGGAGAAAAAGTTTTGACAAAATTCCAGGACACCCTTTACAAATATTCAAGATCTGTTGATATTAGCATGTGCAGAAAACTAAACTCTATGTTGCTACTGGAGAAATATTTGATTTATTTTGGCCAAAAAGTTTCAATTAAATAAAAACTGCAAACATACTTGTGCTCCCTTCTGCCGCACCTTAACAGTGACGTTAAAGGATAAAATAATCACCATTGGGCAACTGAGAATCCGGGTGAAATCGATATGCAACCCCTTCGAATGCCTAAAGTCACAGTTTTCCGCTATTTCTTATATCACCATAATCAGTCCTTTCTTTGTGGAAAATAATAACTGTAAAAAATAAGGATTGTGAAACAGTAAAATCAGACCGTTTTTCTGCTTTGATTTTTACCTGTGGCCACAATTTAAATATGAAAATCATTAAGTGATTTGGTTTCAACAAAATGAGAATAAGACTCATATGAAATGAAGATGTATGCTGGAACTGTGAAATCTTTCCTTGGCAGCTCATCTCAAAATTCGGGGAAATTTATTGGTCAGCTCAGTCATCAGCTATATCTGCAGAAGATTAATTTTTTTAGGAAAATTCGAATAAAAAATTTCTACGCTGTTGCTGAGCTTAAGAGAATAATTCACGAAAAAATTGTGACTATTTTACCTCCTTCTTCTCTGTTACTATCCCACTTTTCCATCTGTCCTTGTTTATAGAATGTGCAGTGTTTAGTTAGAGTAAGGATAGGGTCTGAGTGTCACCATAGTATTTATGATGTTACTGGTCACTGGGTTGAATAATAATAGGTGCTAATAGCTTTGTTTCCCCAAAGTAAATAATAACTCCGTTTTAATGAGGCCAGTTTGTTAACAAGACACAAACAAAGTTGTTACTTAATTAACAAGGGTACTACATAAGAGAGCCTATTAGAATATGCCATTGCCTACATCAAGTTCCATGACACCCACTCATGTCTAACATATCAATGTCCTCTATTAACCTCACAGTGACCATATCCTTGGAATATTTGTCAGAAAATTGAGATGTTCATATACAAACTTATAAGAACATCTCTGTTACCTATTTTTAAAAAGTCTCATAAAATTTTCTGTGATGTTTCTGGTTTTTTTTACAACACTGTACCACGCCTTACCACTGCTCTCGTTCAGTCGCTTAGAATCCGAATCCCATTAGTTTAAACGCCGGTTTTCCACTCAAACCTAATTACCAGTATTTTATCCTACGTTCATTCAACACCAATCTTCGTCAATTTAGGCATTGCCTCTCCATCAGAACAACAACACCAACAAAACACTTCACCCCTAGCCCTAATAGTGAAGGAATTAAATCAATCCCAAACATGAAATTATGAACCATATAATTAGTACAAACACTATTGATATCTGAATCAGCTCACCATTCCGCAGGAAAGCCATGCAAGATTTCATATACCATCGTAAAGAATGTGTTGAATTGAATAGCATACATATTTTTAATAGGATGAAAATAAAATGGTGGTGATTTAAAAATAAAGCTATCGAGTTTACTGATCACAAATATATGTTAACTATCATTTAATATGTAACAACAGTAATATGAGATCTTACACTTTTTTTTGTAACCCAACTTGATATTAATTACACTTAGGTGGAATTTTAGAGGAAGTGTACAGACATTTGGGTGGAGGCTGAGTGGAAAACCATTAAGGAAAACCACACTCAGAAATGATTAAAAACCTGACCGTCCCATAACTCGCAGTTAGATTTACATTTAGATTGCTTACATTATAATGCAGGTTTTTACCTATTAAATCTAATAGTGTGAATTGTGAATTTAACTAGATATGTGAGCCATAATTTACATATTTATAAAAAGTAGTATCAAAAAGTCCTTAGCTTGAATCTCCAAACCAATAAGGGAATGGTCTGTTCAGGCAACAACAGTTTCTAATTGAACATGATCTACCTCCGACCATGCTGCCACAGTCCAGTTAATGTTTTACTCTCTTCTGCCAAAAATTGCATAATTTAATTATTATTAACTGTAAATTTAAAGGCCTATAGTTTTCTGGTAAGTGTGTAGGGCTTGACTTTATCTCCTCTCTTCAATATTTAATTTAAAATAGCCGTTTGGCACTATTCTTCCTTTGTTTACAATCAATTATTAGAGATATAATAATTGTATAAGGATACCTTATTTTTTCAAGCCAATATCAATTACATTCTTAAGAATAAATATGTTTTTGAAAAAAAAAAACAAAAAAATCAGACTAATTTTTAGAAGACATTAAAAAGTAATAATACCTCTTTGATATAATTAATTGATTATAAAATGGTATACTGTGTATGAAATTAAAGTTGTTTCTTATTCTTTTAACCAATATCAATTACATTCCTTAAAATAAATGTATATATTTGAAATACAAAAAAAACCAACATAAGATATTGACTAATTTTAGAACACATCAAAAAGAAGTACCTCTTTGATATAATTCATTGTCATATAATTGTATTCATGTATGAAATAAAAGTTCTTTAAGTCAGTTTAGAATTATGGTTGGCTCTCCATTTTGCTTATTTATTTGTATTATTAAAATCGTTGTTTTATAAATCTAAAGAATAATTATTTTTTTAAAGGAATTTTGGAACAGTACCTATATTATATTACCTACCATCAACCCAACAGCAGTAAGAGAAATATTGAGTTCTTGAGTTTGAGATCCAAATTTAGCAGCTGTATCAACACACAACGGTAAGCACCTCCAAGGCATTACTGGCAAGAAATCAGTCACAACAAGCTGTAGACACTGGAATGCTATGCGAATCAAATTTTCTCTGTAAAACCAAATTACACACACATATATAGTGAAATAACAATAAAGGTTATTTAACAGAAAGCATATTCAAACTTAATTTAATATATTTATTTATCTATTTACAAATCATCACCATCATTAGTTTCTAACCTGTGGCCGGGTCAGTTAAGTAAAATTCCTCCTTCTTACTCTATCTTTCCACCATTATTCTCAACTCACTTGCACATTTTCTGTTATCTACTCCTCCCATCTCTTTTTTGGCCTCCCTTGTGGTCCCTTTCCTACATACTTCATCTCCATCATTTCCTTTGGCATCCTATCCTTATCCATTCTCATTACATGGCCATATTATCGTATTCTTGATTTTTCTACTACCTCATATACTCCCACTCTTTACAATATAACGTCATTCCTTATCCTGTTTATCCCCGTGACAGCTAGCATGTTTCTCACAAACTTTATTCTGATGGCATCCACTTTCATAGTATCTCTTTGTTCAATGTCTATGTTTCTGTTGCATATGAGACAAAGGATACAAAGTACGCACTAAACGACACTTCCTTAAAATTCAAGGGCACTGCTCTTCTCTATGACAGATCACTTAACCACCTATAGAATAAATCCTCCAGTCACCCCATTTTAGTAGATCCTCTTTACACCCACCCACCCATCACCTCAATCATGCGTCCAAAATATTTTACATTCAGTACTTTTCCAACTTTATAGCTTTACTGGGACTTATACTCTTTCCTGTGATTACCATCACTTCACAATTCACAATGCTAAATTTCATTCTTCACTCTTTCACTTCCTCATTCCATTCCTGAAGATGTTCTTGTACTTCCTCTTCCGTCTTCCCCCATATTGTCAAGTCATCAGCCAATATCATGACTTTCATTCCTTCCTCCACAAATTTCCTTGACACATTAATGATGTTCATTTCCATTACCATTAGAAATAGTAGTGAGAGAGCAAAGTTGCAAAGTATAAGATTAAAACATTTACTAATATAAAATTAATGTTAAAATAAGCCAAATGATGTATTATATGTAAAATGTCTATATTATAGTTTAAAATCTAATTATTTGTGCACTACCTGTTTTTGGGTCATCAGCCAGCACTGATTGCAATCATAGATATGTACAGAAACTCGACAAACAGATAATTTGGAATTCTTTTCTTAAATTTTTATGAAACATATATTCTAAATAAAAACTTGCGAGGATAAAATAGTTTGTGAGACTTGGTAGCCACTTCAAATATAAATAAACAAATTTAAAAAAAAGTAAATGTTTACTGTTGAGTTCAACCAACAACAGCACTGTTTAGAAGTAAAGATGATGTAATTACAAATATTTAAGAAAATACCTTCATTTTTTATGTGAAATCCGTTTTTGTTATTATTTAATAGTGTCATGAGTACCAGTTTTATGAAAACAACCCCTATCAATTAACATGATCGTGATTGATTAACATGATTGATTAGGTGGTGTGCTTCAAATGATGAATTTTGGGAGAATGAAGTGCTGACCCAGGTCAGAAATTTAATATGGAGTCATTGTAGTAGCAAGCGACAAGTCAGAGTTCACGATATGTGCTCACTTATTGAGAACATTAATGGATTGCTTCACATTAAAACAACAAATGAAAAATAAAAATACTTTCAGAAATGTAGAACTTATCAATTAGTAGCCAAGTAAAGCTCTATAGTGTGAAATAATCCACTCTAAAGTCGCATGGTTGGAAATGTATAATCAAGTTGCTAATTTTTTTAAATGTAAATTTGTTACTTTATTTTTGTTTTACAACTCATTTGTTTTTATGTAGTTTATTCATATTATATATATATGTAATTTATTATTTAACAATATAATAAAATCAACATTTTGAGCATCAAGTAGCGACCTTAAATGCTATAATATGACCCTAGCAGTTAAGATTTGGTGTGAACCACAGTTGAGTGTACTAGAGATATATTTTCCATATCTTCTTCAGATGAATGCTGGTAGAGTCCTTAAAATTCACCTTCATTCTGTGTCCTTAACTTTGTGTGATCTTAAGATGGCCCAAAAGTGTAGTAAAATGTGGTAAATGAAAAAAAAAAGCATAAGTTCCTGTATATAAGAGACGGGATAATTACCCATGATGATCAGAAACAGCACCAATGATGCTAAGAACTAGTGGCCAGCCATGAGACAAGGTCTCTCCAGCACTATGTAATATTTGCAGTACACACTCAAGTTGGCGCTGCCGTACATCCCCATGAGGCACAGATGACAACTCAGACAAAGGACCCAGTAGCAAAGTTTGCAGTTTCTAAACAAAGGTATTATCAAGATTGATATTTCTTTTTAAAAAGTATATCTAATAACAAATAAGAAATAACATATTTTTCACAACTTTAATAGACTTTCCATGTTGTTTTGGAAAGAAAAAAAAATCAAACAAAAAATAATGTAATCTCACACACCCACAATGTTAAGTGTAATTTTACAGAATTTAATTATAAAAACATTTCTTTAATATCCCTAGTATAAAATAAATAAGTCTAATCTTTAATAATATTGGCAGTATATTTGTTACACAGCCTATTCATAAACATATGGGAGCCAGTATGAAAAAGAAAGCAGATGTAAGTTGTAAGATAAATTATTATTTACCTTAAATACTTACTCTATAAAATTTCTTAATATGAAAAAGTGATTTGGGCAGACAAACAATTCAGAGATTTATAAATACAAAATTTTGCAACATTTAAAAAATATATGTATTAATTTTTGAATGTCGAATGGGCTAAGTATAAAAATTTCATATTATTGAGCTTGTCACATAAATAAACAATTATATTAAATGTTAAAATAATGATGGGGGAAAAATTGTGCAGCTAAGCAAGGTGTGTTCATTTAAAGCTTTTAACAGATAGATTAATCTAAACCTGGGAAATAAATAGGCCCTACCAAGACAATTATAGTTGAGTTGTTTTCTTTAAAAAATGACAAGCTAATTGTTATATAAATAATCATATATTATTTGATATTGAAATTTATTTTAGGATTGAATATTAAAACCTTTAGTCAGAGAAAATTAAGGTTTATTCCGGGATAAATTGCAACACAAGCAATTACAGCAGCATTCATCTTGGAATGTCCTATTTAATAACATATCAAAAGTTTGAAAAAAATTCGTCAAAGGGAGGTTTACCATTTTGTAACCTTTCAAAATGGCCAACTAGTGTAATAGTGATTTTTTTTAAAAGAAAGTCACTAGTGTGACATATAATTTTAGGATTTTTTTACAAGCTTGTTTTGATTTGTGAGTTATTTCTGGAACCCGAACGGGTAGTAAGACGCGGTGCTAATAATAATATTTCTGGAATGGAAATACATTTCCAAAATATGCAAGGAGGAGAATCTCACACAATCGTTACATTAGATCAACCACTTATTTGGAAACCTTCGATTATTGTTAACTATCTACGGTATAAGGAAGATTTGTTGCTTCTGAGACTTCTACCCTAAGTTAAGTCAAAAATTTCTGACATCATCTCTTTTTCCCAGAAGAAACTTGAAAAGTTCCAACCTTGAGATTACTATAAGTAATTACTACCCTACTATTATCTTCCTAGAAGGTATATACACACAGTCAACTCTGGTTATAATGAACCTCTACAGACTCGAATATTTTGATCACTATGTCCAAAGTTCACTAAAACAGATTTTCTTAAATCTGAAAGTAATGGGTTAGTGACAAACAAAATAAGAGTTCAAAAACATTCCTTCTTTATTGAAATATATTAATTAATCTTAAAAACAATCGGTTATATGCTGATATTTGCAGTATACTGTTTTAGTTAATATTTTTACAGATCCTTCTTTAGAGTCTGTGCTTTTTCCACACTATCCATGCATTGGAAAAACTAAACTGAGTAGAAATTCTAATTTTTTTTAGTTTCATATACCCTCTCGAAGAAAGGGATTAGTGAAAACAATAACTAAATGGCCACAGACTGTCATTCACTGTCCTGTAACTCCTAATGTATTAATACAAACCATAGGACGGTCTTCCTTTACTTTCCACAAACAAATGTGTTAAAACTTAAGCCAGCTCACCCCTCCCCCCCATTACCCTCCATACTCCATACATCCAGTCAAGCTTTGTGCTACCTAAACAAACACTCAGATAGAGAATCGGCGTCTTCAAGTTTAAACAGCCAAATAGTTATGTTTATTAAAAAATTATGATGTTAGAATGACATTTCTTATTGAAAGTTTTAATTTTTTTTATTACTAAAACTGAACTTGAGGGTTCATTATAAACGAAATTTTAACATACATTGAAATGTATGTAACTTGGGACCAATAAATTAGGTTCACTGTAGACAAATGTTCACTACAACCAAGTTCACTAAAATCAGAGTTTACTGTATAAATATATATTTACCGATTAAAATACCAATTATAAACTATTTCCTAACATCACATAATCTTATTGCTGAAGTTTGTTACACATAAAATCATATTAAAAACACTAACAGAATAACAATCAGCAAAAAAGTAACAAATCAAAAACATTTGCCATACTAGTACAGTTAAATGACACAACTTTGTGTTTCCTGGAGGCCATTTTGAAATTTTGTGTTTTTCTCAACTTTCTCGTACTCCAACTTTGTTAAACTTTTTATAAGATGTTTAAAACATAAAACCAGGAGCCACTGTGAAAAATTTGTTTGTGTTGCAATTTCTTCCAGATTAAGCCCCCCCCCCCTTCTACTGTTTAGGTTGTATACCAAGGTAATAATTACTCTAATGTGTTAGGGATGTGTAAGGTAAGTTTAGAGGAAGTGTACCTACATTCATGTAGAGTGAGAGTGAATGACAAATTAGGAAACTCTACCCTCAGCAGACCCAACTGATAGTCGAGCCTTGATCTCCCAGTCTTCAGCAGGCCAGTCTAACACGAGAGCGACACCTAAGACCTCAAATATTGTAGCGGGTAGAGACAGAGTTAAAGGCCTGTTGGTCAGGATTTTTAGTATGTTGTTCATGGTACTCCCCCCTTCCACTGTACAAAAATTTGCGAATACACAAATTATTTCCCCTATTTTTACTTTGTTGACTGGACTAAATAGGCCTACATATAAGAGGGTTATTCAATTTATATTGATTAGTTAACAGCGAACATTGACGTCACCAAACATGTTATTTCTTTCATTAACCACCATACTATATACATTTTTTATGTAATACAATAAATTATGATATTGTAAAAAAATTTATCTAATAGAGCCATCTTATTTATCACATTTAATAAATAAGGTTTTTTTTTCTTAAGTATGATTTAAGGTGAGATGGATAACTTGATGGATGGATGGACTTTCCCAAAAAGTAAAATATTGGAGGTCTTCAAAATATGTTTACCTGCCATGATATCACTTACTATTTGTTTCGCCAATCAAATATAATGCCTAGATTCACAGGTAATATTTTCCCCTTGGATAACATTTTTCGAGACACCACAAATAAGGGAGGGTATTGCAGGCAATTTTAATTTGTTTTTCTTAGGCAAGTTTAGCAGTTAGGCCTGAAAGTGTTGTTCATAATCATTATGGGAAAAATGTTCTGAGCAAATAAAATACTAATCAGGATTCCATTTACTATCCCGTTCAATAGTGAATACATCTTCGTCTGACATCAGAATCTGTATGAAAGTATTGTGTATAACACCATATCCCTTAGTTAGACTACTTTTATTGCAACACGGCAACGGTAGTATTGTTATGATACTTTTTGTAACACTTCACGCATAAATAATAGGAAAGCTTACAAAAAACCCACAAACATTTACTATTCACAGTGACTTTGGTAGCATGCTTGACATAAATAAGAAGCTAATAACGAGTGCGACACATGTACTTAACAGAAGCAAGCTCAGCTAGGCAAAGAGCTAGGGTAAGGCTGAATGAAGGCTGGTGTAGGGAACGAGCCAAGCTTATACTCTAGTAACCTCAGTAATATCTATACTATACTGTGTAGCGTGTCAATCAAATGGATTGAACAGCTACAAGAGAAAAATTATTATTTCGACGATTTTGTGCAAGATAGAAAATTATATCATCATATTTAATATAAACTGCCTCTAAGGTTATATCTTCTGATCTAAAAAAGTTATGTTTTGTCCTACATTCAACCACGTGGTTGGTCAAACAAATATTGTTTTTGGACTATTGTTGTACTAAATGTTTAAGAAGAGGATTTAAATTAGTGTATTTATGAATAATATACTTAAAACGCTTCGCTTTTCCCGTTGGATGATAACTAATAGACTTGTCTACTCCTGCCATGTGGTCTACTCAAATAATAATAAAATATACATTTATATTACTACTTCTCATAAAATAATAGTGGATATTAATTAACTAAATTAATACAGATACATTTTAATATAAGATATTTGTGTACTAACTCACCCCGGCAAGATGTCTGCAGATATCAATTTCCCCTTTAAAAAACTACAAGATTGACAATCATGGCCGACCCACGTGTTACACGGCCTGGTTCAACCGGAGAAGAACTGAAGTCGGGGATCGACTCAGAGGCCGGCTGTACACATAGCGACCCTGGTGGTCGTTCGAAGAACTCGTGACTTGTTTCAATTGTTTTCTTTTCATCACACTTTTATCCTTCTTTGTTTTTGCCTGTTTTTCGTAATTTATCCCCCCTTCCTTCTTTGTCATGTCCGACCTGCTTCCACAGTCTATATAGGTCCGCCAGCGGTATCAAAAGTACAGAAACGGACAGAAACGTACAGAAAAGGTACAGAGCGGTTCAGAGCGGTTCAACTACGAAAAGAATCAACAAGGGAACTCCGCCCGTCAGCAACACGAAGGAACATGGAGTCCGTGACGTCGGATTCACCACCTTAGCTGTGTCGATAGGATGATGGATCACCCGATCCGACTCGCCGGAAACATGGACGACGTTACTGTGGTATTAGTATCCAGCCGTCGTAACCAAGTCTGTAGGACTTGGGCTCTTGTATAGTTTAAGAGAAGTTCTAAATTTTTATGTTTTAAAGGAAATTTATATTTTATTATTTGGCGAGAAGCCAAGGTTTAGGAAAATGTCAATTAGAATCTTTTCAGTTTAACTGTTACGTAATTAGCTTCAACATGGAAGTTTTCTTCCTTGGTTTGTTTATGTGTCCTTTGACACTGTTCTAACGCTAAGGCCTCTGGCTTGGAAATTATGTTTTTGTTAGATTCGTGACTTAGGCTAAGTCACAAGTCCAATACAACCTCTAAATTAATCATGACGTCCTAAACGTCATGAACATTAGTTTTGTTGTTGATGGTTAGCACCAGGATGTCCTATTTTCTTTTGCCTTATGCAACTCAGTCATATGTAATAGAGTTTTGGTGTTGTAGTCACTCTTCTAGTAGAGTATTAGCGAGGGTGCTCAACCTAGGGAAATTACACTAGTGTCATAGTGGGGTCCGCGCAAAATAAATCTATTTTATTTTTGCCCGTGACTAGGCCTCTAAGTTAGTATTGATCTGGATAGGTGCCGACGTACTATTGAATGCTCTGGCAGTACCGTATGGGAAAATGACCAGCTGTAGTACTTTAATGACGCCTGTTTCTTAGCCATCAATTAGCTGGATATATCAGCTGAGTATCCAACATGTTTTATGGATCTCTTTAAATACTTAACGCTACCAAGTGAGACTGTATAAATGATATCTTCTGAATTTACTCTTTGCTATTCTTTAACTAATTGTTCATTTACTCCTTGTTTAGAAAACTCTTGTCACTGTGGCAAGTTTGAGTTGATACTGCATGCTTCTACATGTGGCCTGATGACAGTACAAGTAATCTCTCAAGTCAATTTGTTTTTGGAAGAAAGTAATTCTCATCAATATTCCTATATTCATGTAAAACTTGTATTTTTCTTAATTTGTTTTTACTAAATAAATCTAAATTGTTCTATATGTTCTTTAATAATATTACTGAATATGTTCCCCTAAAAGGGACAATACATTCAACTGGATGGACATATGCCATGAACCAAATCCTGACGCTTGGATGCAAGGGGGCAGATTTAACTGTTTCTTTCAACTTTCTTAGGAAAAAACGTGTTTCTGGCGAGTAAAAGTATTATTGTTTGATTAACCCATTTGGTTGAAGACACATTACTGTTAAAGGATATACAATTCACTTTTAAAGTTAATATCGTACAAATACGAATAAAATCTTTGATATATTAAAATATGCAGCTACCGCTCATGTTGTTTACATTCTGCCAAGACTATGATACATTTTAAGTTGGCTATTAGCTTATACATTAGTCTCAAAAACAATATTATATTATTGAAAGTTCGATAACCATAATGAAAAAAGGTAGCTTAAAACTTAATTACATTTGTTTGAATGAGAAACTTTGTGTAGTAGTTTTACATCTAAACTATTATTAAGGGTATAGGTTTATATGAAATATTACTACATTACAATATATTTAAAGTTGATTATTAGCTTGTATAAACTATTGCTTTCAGAAACCATATTATATTTAATTTTCGATAACTTTAGTGAAATAAGGTACCTTAACACGTAATTACAAGTGTTTGAATAAAAAGTTTTGTGTAGAGATTCAAACACTCATATAGGCAATCGACTTGTAGGGAGTATTACTATATTAGCCTACATCGACCTATTTAAAGAAACAATTCATGAGTGTTGAACTTATTATCCTCTTCAAAATCTTTATTAACACATTTATTTCATTTAACTAATCATACATTGACATATCTCATATATTCGCACAAATTAAAGAATTATGCCGAAATGCCACATTGCCGTGTATGTGAAAGAAAGAGATACCTGAAAGTGTTCTTCTCTCTTACACAATGGTGTGCAGACGACAGCTCAAAAATTTTAGTTACATATGTCCATCCAGTTATATCAATGATCTCTATATTATATTGGAAGGAAATAAACATACGCATTGCCAAGGAATAAAGCACAAAGCTCAAGTTTATCATCTGCTTAGTTGTGGGGGAACAAATTTAACGGTTTCTTTAAATGCACTTACATGAAAACACGTCTCTGATGAATAAAAGTGTTATCGTTTGAAATAATAATAATAATTATTATTATTATTAGCACCGCGTCTTACTACCCGTTCGGGTTACACGCACTTACGCTAATGTGTAATGATAGGGTGATTGTGAGATGAAATGAAGGACCTACAGTTTAACGTGGAATCTGAACCACGGTGGAGGCTATACCACTCATGCCTGAAGGAACATTTGTATTAAAGGATATACAATTCAGTTTTACAGGTAGACAAATACAAATAAAATCTTTAATATATTTAAATATGTAGTTATCATCCATATTGTTTACAGTCTGCCAATACAACACTTATATTTAAAGTAGGCAATTAGCTTGTATATTGATTTAAGGAACCATAATAGATTGAAAGTTCAATATATATAATGAATAATGTATCTTAAAACGTGATTACATTCGTTTGAATAACAAACTTTATGTAGTTGCCATACGTTAAAACAATCACTTAGGTTATAGATTTGTATAAAGTATTAGTATATCACGTTTAAAAAAAGTAAAGTTGCCTCATATCTTGTATATTGATTTCAGGAACCATATTATGTTTAAAGTTCGATATCTATAATGAAACAAGTTAGCTAAAAACTGCATTATATTTGTTTGAATGCCATACTTTGTGTAGAAGTCTTACTTCCAAAAGATAATTTAGGTTATAGGCTTGTAGGAAGCACGGTATCTACTAAACTCTGATTTTAGTAGGAATCCCAATATGTAAGGCTTTATTTCATACCAGAATAATCTCATATATTATTAGTATTTTGGTGGTATAAACAGGCATCTAAAATGGGAGTAGAAATTTTCTTCTGGGAGGTCTTTTATCCTAACTAAACACTACTATAGGGTAGGATTCTGGTACGAGATAAAGCCTTTCATATGAGCTTCCTTCAAAAATAATAATAATAATAATAATAATATATATATATATATATATATATATATATTAGCCTCCATCAAATTATTTAAAGAAAAAACACATCAATTGTGAACTTTGTTATGCTCTTCAAAGCTTTTACTAACAAATTTATTTCATTTAACTAATCACACATTGTTGTATCTCATATATTCAATCAAATTAATGAATGGTAACAAAATGTCACATTGCCTTGTATGGGTGAAAGAGAGAAAGAAACACCCGAAAATGTCCTTCTCTCTTACACAATGGGAGGCAGACAGCCACTTGAAAATTTCAGCCACAGATGTTCATCCAGCTATATAATAGAGATCAATGAGTTATACAGAGATCTATGCACAACTTTGAGTATAAGGACCCATCAAGATAACCAAATAAATCATAAAATTTGAAATTTTTCAGTGGGAGTTGGAGAAATGGCGGAAGGTAAAATGGCACTTCAGGGAATTAAGGCTCTGTGTAAGCGAGTAAATATTGATGAAAAGACTGATATTTTGGTTCCTTCTTATAGGTAATATGTGGTGGCTTCATTGACATAGAGACAAAGTTCTAGCCTCACACGTGTATGAAAATGTGTTTTTGGTAGCTTAGATCAGGGTTTCTCAAACTGCGAGGCGATTCCAGGTGAGGCGCAGCATCGTTTTATCTATGAACCAATTGTTCACTTCCTTTGACTTGCTAAATTCTGATTGACTGTAAGAAATTAATATTCTGTTTGACTTATGAAGCAATAAAATTAATGTTGATCTTTGTATCTACATACATTTGTATGAAAGTAATCTCTCAACAAGTATGATAATTTGAATTACAGAAATTGACTAGTAGTTGAAAAAGGCCTTCCTTTGTGTTTTATAAAAACAAAAACTGACATGAACCAACTCTGTGATAGGAAGAAAAACAACTCATTCTTCCAAATGACAAGTATATATTTTTCATGAATAATATTTTCATTATAAAATGTTAAAACAAATGTGATATTTCATGAATATTTTACAAAACTTTACTATTCTTAATAAACTTCTACAAATTTACTATCAGGAAATAAAGCAATCAATGAAATAATAAATGCCCCGTTTTTGTATTTTACCTTACACAAAGTTATTTTTATTCAATGAAAGTGGGTATTAACAATTTCTTTTAATGTTCCTGTAAGGATCAAGTGTATAAGTTTGAGAAAACCTGATTTAGATGATTCGCTAAAAATGAGTTAATTTACTCAACTTAAATGTGAGCGAAGCCGTGGGCAAACTCGAGTAATTTAATATGATTATAAAAAAAATTAATGGTGGATTAATTCATTTAACAAAATCAATAGACAAATATATGCAAAAAGACAGATAAAATATATTTTGGCACTGAAAAAAGTTCAAAATTCCAAATAATACAAAATTATTAACATGGAGGGGCTACATTTATATGCTAATTACTCAAAACGAATCTGGGTACAAAACTTTGTAATTGTGGTACAAAATGGTACAAAACTAGTTCAAAGATTTGACATTAAAAAAGTTCAAAATTCAAAATAAAACAAAATTAATAAAATGAGCTGGCCACATGTATAGGCTAATTAATCAAAAGGGGTACGAGTACAAAACTTTTTATTTGTGGTACAATAAGTTACAAAAACTAATACAAAACTTTGGCAATGCAAAAGGTTCAACATACAAGTGGTACTACAGGTTAATGGACGTGCTGCTATACCTCGGTAAATATTAAATTGAGAGAAGACAAATGTATTTTGAAATGGTAGTAGTTTATACTATTTAACTAAACATCACCCACATCGCCATCTAGTAGCACCACTACAAATCATAACGAAAGTTTCCGGAGATAACATATACACATTTTAAATAAATGGTCTAGAAATTAATTTTACAAAAAAGTTGTTTGGCCTCAAGGAATTTGGCCTATAAGCATTCGGCCTAAAGGAATTTGGCCTACAAAGCAAATACTTAACAAAGATAAACTTTAAAAATGCATTCATTGTTTTATAAATAGATCATTTTAAAATATTAATTATTTTATCTTTTAAACTCAATTTTAGAAATGGTGGCAATTTGTACTTATTTTTCAAAAGCCTTGAACAGATTCTCTTGGACCTGGGTTGTGAATTATTGCCTTAGAGAGTAGAAGAAGGGTATGCCTCAAAAAACAAATTACTGCTTTAATTTATTTTTATGCTAGAAGGGAGATATCTGCACATGCCACAAACAACATCCAGACAATAAGGAGGTAGTTTATCAGTTCATCACATTAAAGAACGAAAGGATTATACAACTAGTTTCAAATTACTGGATCTTTTAAGGCCTTAGTGCCAAAAACTCAAACTTAAGTTAAAGGTCCAGATTCGAGCTTAAAATGTGAGTACTGGAAGACCACCCATAAAATTTAAAGAAAAAATATTTCTTATAAGAATGTTTCAATCAAATTTCACACCTAACATTTGTTTAGCCTTTCAAGTGTGACTTGTGACTTCCCCTTTATTTCAGTTATTGAGTATTTATTTTGACAGATAAATTGAAAAAAAAAATTGTATAAAGTAATTGTTCAAGCAAGAGTGAAGAAAAGAATTAAGTAGGAAAAATTTAAGAAAAAATTACTTATTACTTATATTAAATTATTTGGTGATTTTAAATTTGTTTATATATATATAATTAGTTGTTTACTTGTAGGTATTAATTACTGTATTGATTTATAAATTTATCACTATAAAGAAAACTTCTTTTCACTTTATGAGTATATTTTGAAGAAGGTACAGGAAAGGTGGATAGAAACATATAAAGAGACAAACAAACTATGGCTTTTACAATGAAAAGAAGAATAAAGTTCACACTTTACATTGCTGCCATTATACAAAGTGGTGATGGTTGCCTCTTGAAGAAAATCAATCGTTACCGCCTAATCTCCTGACCTTGGTTTCATTCTATCAGAACAAACAGGGAGGAGGGTGAAATGTGCAACACAACTTGCTAAAAGAGGAAAAAAGTTCCGATATAATGAAATTTAGGATGGGGGAATGGAAGGTAACTATTGATTTTCTTCAAAGGCAACCATCAATTCTTTATCTAATAGCAGCATTATTTAAATTTAGATATATGTTCAGTGTTAAATAAACCAATATACTGTTAAATTTAGATCTAATTGAATGAAGACAAATGATACCTGATTATCTCTGAGAGGAGGATCATATTTATGTTGTAGTGCAGCTTTCACTAAATATGTAATTGCTTCTACTCCCCACTGCCTCATGCGAATATGTGGGTGTTGACACACTTCTAGAAGATGGTTTGTTAATGGACGCCACAAAACTTCCACTCTTGGAAGATTTACCAGTCCAGTTTCCAGAAGCTTAGCTACTGCAAACAATGATGGTTCCTATAATGGGAGTTAAAAAATGTATGTTTTAGTTACTAAAAAGTTGTGTGTTCTTTTATGGTAATGATTAAATAGATGCATTTTATTTTATCATCACAAAATAAATTTTAACATTTGTCTGGAAAAGACAAGAGCACTTACTCTATTTGAATATGCAAGTTCCATGGCCTCATGGGACATCTTGCATAAAGCATCTATAAGATGATGCAAGGCGACATCATCTAGATATTGACTTGACTCAAACAAACGACTCAACATGGCAGATAAGACTGGTAAATCTGCCATTACCGCTGTTGTTATGACTGCATTTGAATCTGATGGTGTACGTCCAGCTTTTAAACTTCCTCCAGTTGAAGGTTTCAAGCCAAGAATCCATACTAAATGCTGTAGAATGGGATAGATTAAAATTATATTTCAAGTAGGAATTGAAACAATGAAATTTATGATAGTCATGAAAAAGAGTGCAAATAAAACACAGAAAAACATTTAAAAAAATCTAAAATTGTGGAGAAAAATGAAAATGTTTAGTCAAATTGAAAATACCAAAGTAGAGCTTAATAAATGCTAGCTTTGCAATAGCATAAAAAAAAGAGTAAAAATGTTAAAGTGTCTTTAAAAGTTCAAAATATCTTAAATACAGCAGATAATTTATAATAAACTAATTCATTTAAGTTGTTTTAAAGCAAATAAATAGATTGAAAAGTGTTTTTATAGGATGACCAGTTATAATATTGCATTAATGAATGTCTATTTTTTTTTTTAGAATCTTTTTAGTGAAGAAAATTCTAACCTGTAATGTGGTAAGCACTGAATGCCATGCATTTCCTAATATGCTTCCATGACAATGAGCTAATACAAGAAGTGCCCGCATACATTGCAAGTTTTTAGCAGTTAGCATTACTGGCCCTTGCTGTGCTCCTGAAACAGTAATGAAAAATGTGCCAGTCATAATTGAAGGAATCATTGAAAGGAAGGGTATAATATTTACATTAATATAGAACAAAAAGCTATTCTAAAGAAACACCATCATTAATGTGACCAACCAGTATCGTGTCTGGAATTTCCTGTTCATCCAGGAACACTAGGTTTAGCGCCAATACTTTACACTAATATATATTATGAATATGTTAAGCTTTTCCTATTATATTTCTATGATTGTGACATTAAAAATGCTGATTTTTTTTTTGCCACACCTAGCTACCCATCTGGAATATCAACAGTTTTAAACTTACTGTGTAGGGAGGAGGAAGGTAGAATTTAGAGGAAATGTACTGACAATATGAAGTTAATGACTTAACCTACATGCTCACTCATAGGACTACTATTACTATTGAAGTAAGTTGAACTCTTGAAATGCTAACGAAGTAAAGTAAATAGCTATATATAAATATATGTTACATTTGTTAATGTTTCCAGCCTGTGGCTTGGGTCATTTCTTTTATTCAAGCTATATATTTTCCACTATCATCTTGCTAGGCCTCCCGTAGCTTCATATGCCTTATAAATTATAATCTAACTTAAGATGGAGTGCTAGTGAGCGTGAGCTTAGGGCAGTATTTTTGCAGTTTTTATATCACAAACATCTTTTGGCCAAAATAAATCAAATATTTCTTCTATAGAAACATAGAATTTAGTTTTCTGCACATGCTAATCTTAACAGTTGTTAAATATCTGTCATGAGCATGGCAGCATTTGGTGACAAACTTTTCTCTTTATTTAAAAAGTTTGTCACCAAATGCCGCCATGCTTATGACAGATATTCATAAACTGTTGAGATTAGCATGTGCAGAAAACTAAAAACTATGATTCTATAGAAGAAATATTTGATTTATTTTGGCCAAAAAATGTTTATGCTATAAAAACTTCAAAATTAATGCACTAAACTCGCGCTCACTAGCACCCCGCCTTAAGACTAGAAAAGGCACAAAATCTAGACCCTGGCCATTAGTTCATCACTGTGAAATGGTAAACCCACATTTTACCAATGATAAAAATTTCACCATGCAAGGAATCGAACCTGGGACCATTAGATCAGTAGACAGACACGCTACCAACCGAGCTAAGGTGTCAGAAAAAGCAAATAACTATATAAATGTATAATTAGTATTTAACTTGTTTTAATAATTGTGTCTAGCAGCCTGGTCAGGTTATCCGTATATATGATTATTACTCTTATGGGGTGAAGATTAGGAAGGAAACATTTGATTTAAGAGGTAATCTACCCACAATTGCGTCAAACGAGAATGGGAACCCATTTAAGAAAATTATCCCTCAGTAGATCTTTCTGGGAATTGAAACCCAATCACCGAGTCAACAGTGTGCCTGTCTGACAGGCGAGTGACACCTTAGACAATTCAACCATTGAGGCAGGTTGGTATATAACCGATCTAAAGTAAAAATGTAATATATTAAACATAGGCCTGTGTGATATATTAAAATATACTTTACTTTTTGTGACAGTACACACTGTACAGCCTACCGGCACATTTATTCTCAAGTTTTTTTCTTCTTAAATTAAACAAAATGATTCAGTTTGCAGATTAAAAAAAAACTTAATTGGAAATATGGTACTGGAAAAAATTGAAGCATTGGACAAATACTCCTGTACAATACCAATTTTGTCAAGTAAAATATTGTGAAAGGAGATTTTCACAAATAAAGATTATTGCCTGCCCCGCCAAAACTTTGTTGACGACAAAAATTTATTCACTAATATTTCTCAGCTATTTAATTATTTTTTATATTCTCTTTCTGCACCACATCTTACTACCTATTCAGGTTATATGCATATGTACTAATTATACTAATGGCTTATTAGGGATTTAAAGGGTTATATTTAGAGGAAGTGTACCCACATTTGCTTGGACAGAGAATGGAAAGCTATTTTAGAAAAACATCCTTCAATACACTCGACCGAGATTCTAACCTCGATCTCTCTGTTATCGGCAGTCTAGTATATTGCAAGAGCAGCACCTTAGACCATGCGGCCATGAAAGCAGATCGCTCTTTATTAAAACTGTAGATCCAACCCTGACTAGCTTTGACCCTGAAAAATATGTGTATTTATTGTTTCCTTAAAAACTTCACTCAGTCATGGACACAAGCAGTTCGTAACAAAGTTAGGATATTGTATAAGACAATATCTTATGGCATCATATTTGTATTTATTACAAAAGTCTTATCATAATAAAAAACAACAATATTCACACACACAAAAATTTAATAGGAAAAGGGGCATTTTAAACTTTTCAAGCTTTTTAGTTTTTCTTTTTAAGAACGAGCTTTACAGTTGAAGGGGCAACCCACAAACCTCATTTCACCCATTTACCCAAAGATTATTCTTATTCTGATGATATCTCAACTATCATGAATGATAATAAAATATTTATTTTGTCAAATCTAATGTATCACTATGCCAAACAATTATGCCAGACCCAAAATTTAATAAATTCATGGAATAATTAAATAAAAAATTCAGATAGAAATTAATAAATGTGTTTGAGCTCAAAACTATTAATTGAGAAGGAAATTTAATCTTTTAACTTGGCATTAATAATCGAAAATAATTTACACTTGGAACGGTATGATTATAATTGGGTGTTTATATATTTAAAAAAACTTAATAGATCCAAAAAAACAATTTCCAAGCATTTTATATTTAACATTCTAATGGAGATAGGTCACTTTACCTCCATGCTATTCTTGTCAAACACCCATTAAGTACACCTGGTTGGATGTAGAGGGGGTTAAGGGGGAGGGCTTGGTTATATTTAAATGATCTTTTAAGACCTGAAAAGTTTCTAACAAAAACAAGCCAGCATGGACACAAAATGTAGATGCCAGGGATGTGAAAATTGGCACAGGTGTTTTAGAGTGGTATTAACATTTGTTGTGATCGGTTTTTTTAATGGCAAAAAAAGGATAGGAGAAAGCATCCTTCTGATCACAAAAAAAAAAAAAAAAAAGCTGAGAGGTTTGGGCGAGAAGCTCAAAAGAGAATATCCAGAGTATAGCAAACAGTTTGTGTACAGCAAGACACTTGTGACGACAATCAATGTACAATCTTAATGGATACAAATTAGTAGGGGGGAGGTGAGGTGTTACTTGAACAAGTCAAATTAGAAAGTTGAAAATTGACATATAGGTAGACTTTGGATATAGACCAAGGGTAAAATATGAAATCTCAACTTTTCAACATGGTTTCCTAAAATGGGGGGAGGGCAGATGATACTTGAACAATAAAAATTAGAACATTAAAAATTGGCATATAGACCAAGGTTAAATATGAAATCACAACTTTTCAGCATGGTGCCCCAAAATGTGGGGGAGGGGGGGGGTGGAGTCCGAATGATGGAGGGTTACTTGAACCAATCAACATAGAATTGAGAGTGAAAATTAAAATCAGCATAGAAGAAATACTTGGAATATCAACTTTTCAACGTGTTACCAAAATATACCAAATATTTTCTTTGAATAAATTTAAGTTTTAATAGAACTCTCCCATCATTTTATCTATTTGTTGCACCACATGACTTTAATGATAATTGAGCACATGCCTCCCGTTGGTAGGCAGGTACCTACTTAAATAAACATATTCTTATATATAATCTTCATAAAGAGTATTGATAACTCACCAAAGCATTTATGTAAAAAAAAAGTACCAAACGTACACTACAAAAATTCTTATTGAGCCTCGAAAAGAAGTGAGATCTAAAGAGTGCCAAGTTTGACTTCCAATATATTTCCAAAGAACATATTACTTCTCGTCTATTTGCGCACTTACAAGGGGAGGCCACGACGTTCGGATCACGAATTATCTTCAAATTTTGTACACTTATAGAAGTCCATTTGGACAACATAATGAGCAAGTAGTAAGGCGTACTACTTAGGCGTTTTCGAGAAAATCGCAAGAGAAGTTTGATGCGTCGAATATGTACCGGTGCGTTGCGACTACAAGCACGAGATGGTGGCGGACAAGTGGTTAGTGTTCAAGCTCCGTAATCACTGGATCGCTGGATTGAGTCCAGCTCATCTTTTTTTTTTTTTTTCAAGACTGGTCATATTCTTTCATAAATATTACAATTCAAAGGTAATATAACGAAAAAATGTGTATTTGCATGAACTTTAATTGAATTTCCAATGCTATTTGGCTATTTATTAATTTTTATTATTACAAAAAATATTATATTTATAACTATCGACAAGTAAACGACCAAACGCATAAAGTTTTCCTGAAAACGTATGCCTGTTGTGATTTGCAAACTCCCTCGTACCTGAAATCGGGTAAGGTACCCGGAACTGTTTTTTGACCTGCAGACACAGGTTTGAAAGGATAAGGGGAGGGCCAAGCATGGAAAGCCCAAGTCAAACATCGATAAATAAAGGTGCGAATAACTTGATTCAATAATACAATGAGTTACAATATGTCAGAATATAAGGGTAATGTACAATTAATCGTCGGATGTGCTTTCAACATTACAAGTTGCAGGATGATATTTTTCATACAGACACAGAGAACATA